>MWVB01000016.1:260046-277225 GCA_003054985.1 Leucosporidium scottii
GTTATTTGTTAGTCTCTTAGGAAACTTAAGAGGTTATTCGATTATATCGGCGAGGCGGACGGATGCGACCATATCGTCGTCGGACCCCTCAGCATCCGCGCGCTCAACCATTTCGTCGGTCCCGAGGCTACCAAGGACCTCTCTCTCAACTCCCTCCTCCTCCAGGCCACCCTCCTCTCGCAACTCAACCTCCTCCCCACCGTCAACTTCATCTCCACCGCCGCCGATCTTCCCTCTTCCCTCCCCGCCACCCACGTCAAATTGGCGGAGTGCATACTGATGATCCTTCGTCGGGCCATGGTCACTCATGGAGGATCATGCGTTGCAGGAGGAGGTCGCTTCGGTTTCCAGTCTACCGTCGCCCATTTCCTCCAAGATGTCGACCCCTCCCTCACTCTCGCCGATCTCGAATCGCTTCCTTCCGTCCCCTCAAGCCTGCATGGGATGGTCCTCCGTCGCTACGACCCTAAAACAACCATTAAGGACCTCAAGATGCAGAACTTCCAGACGCGGGGCCGTCAGAGCAGGATCGACCGAACGATGAAGCCGAAGCACCACCAACTCGCCAAGCCTCGATTCGTCAACACTGCTGCTACCATTGAGGTCGATGAGGATGGCATGCAAGAGGATGCTGAGGCCGACTGGAGGGAGGGAGGGAGAGATGAAGATGAGGAGGAGGGGGAGGAGGAGATCGCCGAGCTCGGCCTTCACCATCCTCGCTTCAGCACCACCACCAACTTCATCGCCACCGCCGAGCGCATCGAGGAGGAGGAGGCCAAGCAGGAGGACACCAAGGAGGAGGACACCGACCCCAGCTCTTCCGCCACTCTCGGCCGCTACATGACCAAACGCAAGGAGGTCGCCATCGCCCCCTTCGCCTCCGCCCCCTTCGCCTCCGCCCTCCTACGAGTCGTTTCGAGCATCCAGAGGAAGTCTCGCACCACCATCTGCACTCGGCAAACGGTTCGCCAAGGCGTCATCGTCCACGTGCCAGCCTTCAGCACAAGCCGAGAACGGAGAGTCATTCTCGTCTTTGCTGATGGGGAGGATGCGGTGGGCGTTGTGTGGAAGGTATATATGGATCAGGATGAGGATGTGACTTTTAGGATGGTGTGGGAGGATGGTGTGTGGAAGGTCCTGAGGCTTAGTGGTGGGGAGGCGTTAATCTCGGTCGGAACGGGAAAGGGGGTACAGCCAGTTCCTTGGCGATGGTCAAGGTCGAAGGCGGTGCAGAAGACTCGTAGCTCGAAGGGTGGCTTGAGCGGCAAGGAGAGCAAGGAGAGCAAAGCAGCTCGGGAGGTTGTCAAGAGGGTGCTTTCTGATTAGTGTCCAACTAGCTTGGTTGTACTTCTCCCCCTTCCCTTTGAGAGCAAGAGCGAGAGTGCGAGCGAGAGTGAGAGCGAGAAGGTTGACCTGGGCGAGGGAATGGCTCAGTCATTTCGAAGGAGGCGTTCGGCGGGAGCTACCAGGCGGAGGCGGCGTGGACGGTATCGGGCGAGCTCTACTACCTCTTCACAGCGATGGGAGAGCTCGGGAAATACATGTTACCTGATGAGCATGAGCGCTACATGGAGAATTATGCCCGCTACATCGACGAAACTCCCGTCCACAGCATGATCGTTCGGCTCGGTGCTCGGCGATGCTTTTTCGAGCTCGAGTTGACCTTTCCTTCTGGGCAGGCTACGTGTTACTCCTCAACATGGCAGCTCAAGCCCACAAGGACCACATGGACATTCCCAAAGGCTTCGTCGGCATGTCGGTGCTCGGCAAGTTCCTTGGAGGCTTTCTCGTCATTCCAGCACTCAAGATTACGAGTTCTTTATCGACCTGGGGACATTAGATTTATGCGCTCAGCCCTCCTCGAGCATTGGGTAGAGGATTTCGATGGTGAGCTGGATCGCCGAGTTTTCGGCGATGCTTTGCTGACCCCTCATCTTTCGCAGGAGTTCGCTATGGTCTCGTCGCTACCACCCACCACAACATGGACGTCACCTTCAAGGACTACCTCGCCAGGCAGGAGCTTGCTGGCCAAGAGGAGGCTGCTCGCAACGACGCCGACGCCGTCGAGCTCGACGCCTACATTGCTCGGCGCGCATCCCTCCGCGCCTCATCATCTTCATCCACACCAGCTCCCACTCAGCATACTCCTCGCTCTCGCCCTTCTCCCTCCCGCCGCCCTCCTCCTGCTTCCTCTTGAGTCTCCCCTCACCATCCTGCCGAACCCTCACCCCCTTCCCCTTTGCGTAAAAGACGTAGAAGCGGTAGATTATTCGATTAGACTTGATGGAATGCATCAATAGATTTAGCTACATCGTCCAAGAAGTGATGCGAGCCGTTGGAGGCTTAGAGAGAAATGAAGAGCGAGAGTGAAAGGTTCGTTTACTCTCAGCAGGAGATTAAGGGCAGACCTGGTAGCTCGAGAAAAAGAAATGCACTGCGAAAGATACTTCAAAGCTACGTCCAGTCACCTCCCAGCTCGCTCATCGGACTTTCTCCCGCGCCTACCTCCTTCCCGTCCCCGCCGTCCTGCTCGCGGTGGAACCATACCCGACGGCACCTCCGAGCGAGTCGAGCTCCACTTCGAGAGCCTTGATGGATCTGGAGAGGGCGAAAGGTCAGCGAGGGCTCGGCTGAGGGGGGAGGGAGGGCAAGGACGGACCCGTGAGCTTGTTCGAGATCCTTGTTGAGACGGTCGCGCTCGGCGATGAGGTGCTGCTCTGTTTGCAGTGAGCGATGAGGGTCAGGGATAGGTCGTTGAGGAAGGAGAGATGAGAAAGAACGAACCCCATTGCCTGAAACGAGCCTCCTCCATCTTGACCTGCTCGGTGAAACGCTTGCGGAGCTTCAGGAAGGAAGGAGGTCAGCGTGGAGTCGGCGTGGCGACCCCATTGACCACTCACCGCCTCCTCCTCCTCCTTGAACTTGGGGTTCTCGACCTTCTTGACCTTGGGCTCTCTGCGTCGCGCAAGTCGAGCGTCAGCGCTCTTCAATGAGCCGACAAAGCACATCAGTCTCACCCAAACTTCCTCGTCTCCATCTGCGACTGCCTGTAGTGCTCGTAGTGGCTGTCCTCCGAGGTGGCGATCAGGTCGAGCATGTGGGTGCGGATGAGCAGCGAGCGGAGCTTCTTGAAATCGCAGTGCTCCTCGTTCTCAACTGTTTGGGAGCAAAGAGACTGCATCAGCCTCCGTCGACGGATGAAAGCAAGGCGAAAGTCAAGACGGACCCTCGGCGACTCCCCAGAGGTACTCGCGACCCTTGACGGTGCGGCCGTCGGCGGTAGCGACATCCTGAGTGGATCCGATGATGGAGAAGGGCATGGCGGCCTGTGGATAGGGGACAAGAGGTCAGCTCGGCGCAGGAAGGAGAGATCAAGGTTACGGCGCACGGTCAAGACCCTGGCGTGCTCGGCAGAAGCCTCGTCGTCAGCCTCGACAGGAGGAGTGTAGATGCGAATGTTCTGGGCGGCGATGACCTCGCGAATCTGTGCGATGAGTCGTGGTCAGCACAGCGAGCAAGCGAAAGCCGAAGGGTGGAGCCGAACCTTTTGCTTGAACTGGGCGAGGTCGCTGGGGGTGAGGGTGTCGGCCTTGGAGACGATGGGAATGAGGTTGACGCGAGTTCCAAGACGCTTCATGATCTCAATGTCCAGAGGCTTGAGGCTACATGGGTCCGTAGAAGTGTCAGCGCGCGAGTCGAAGAGGCGAGGGCGAGGTGAGCTCACGTGTGTCCGGTCGGCCTAATGAAGTACAAGCAAGCGTGTACACGCATGTCAAGCTTCTCTCCACGCTGGGGTTGCTGCTCCTGGCGCATGAACGACTCGTGTTGATCGTCCTTGTTACGGAGGGGCAGGTTAGCTTCGCTCCGGCCTTTCGAGCTCGTAGCAGCAGCAGGCATTGCTCACGATGAAGTCGACGATGGGAGTCCAGCTGTCCCTGTTGTTCACGTAGTCTCCGAATCCAGGGGTGTCAATGACCGTGAGCTTGACCTTGAACTGCTTCTCCTCGAGCTCGGCCTTGATGATGTCTATTCCGGTTGAGACCAGAGGGTCAGTGTTGTAAGCTGTCCTCTTCCCAAGCAGCTCAGACCAGCCTTACCAATCTCGGTAGTCTTGTCCATCTGCTTGACGAAGCGACGCGAGTAGTCCTTGACCGCAGCGAGCTCCGTCGAGAAGAGGGTGTTGCTGTTGCATAGTTCAACCAGATCGGTCAGCTCCCCTGCGCCCTAGTACGCCCTCCCTGCTGAGGCTTTCCCTCTACCGGCGAGCGTGCACGGACGACGACACGTCTCGAATCGCCTGCTGGCCGGCTCCGACGGTCCCCTACAGCGCTACAGAAAGGCAGAGACCACTCACATGAGCGTCGTCTTTCCCAATCCACTCTCGCCGACCACCATGAGGGTGAAGTGGCCGCCACGCTTGGCGACTGCAGTCCCAAACAAGCGAGTCCGTCTAGTCAGCTCTCTGCGCTTCCTGCTGTCCTGTACAGCTCCAGCAGGGTGCTACAGACTGTACAGCACCGCCTGCTGTGCTCGAGTAGCCTTACCGATCTTGTGCCGCTGTTGTAAAGACGAGGAGACGGCGTCAGTTGGCTTGGAAGCGAGCAGCGACCTCAGAAGTACATACCTGGTTTGGCAGGTTAGCGATGCCGATGCCTGAAACGCCTGATGCAGCCATACTGTCGTAGTCACTGAACCCGTGCAAGAAACGGGGTGAAGAGGAGTAAAGAGAGGAGAGAGAGAGAGAGAGAGAGAGAAGCTAGCTCCGAGTCCGACAAGGGGGAGGTCCGAGGTCGAAGCGTGAACTTGAGCTGAGATCTCGGTGAGCTTCAAAGCAGTAGAGATACACTCGCTTGACTCTCGAGATTGCTCTGTACCTCGACCATTCGAGCTCACGACAGAAAAGGGGTTCAGCTTGGTCCCGCTGCCTGCTCGGCTTCGGCGTTGAAAGTTGATACCGAGGCTTCCTCGTGGCTTCTCAGACCTCCTCGCCATGCTTTCAGCTCGTTCCGGCCTATCTTGTCCAAAGCCGACTTGCTTCGGTGGATCACTGACTCTCCGCGCAAGTGGGGGACTTTGACCCCCACCTCGATTTCGCCGCTCTCTCTTGTCTTCCTGCACTTCACTCGTGGTTCCCACACCTCACACATCAAAATCGGAATGTCTCCCGCCGCTCCCAACGTTATCGTAGTCACTGGTGAGCTCACTGCTGCTCCCCCGCCCCCCGGACCCAGCTCACTGATCCACTTCCTCTTCGGCAGGCGCCGCCTCCGGCATGGGTCTCGCTACCGCCCAGCTACTCTTCCGCGCAGGCTATTCCATCGCACTTGTCGATCTGAATCAAGCCGCACTAGACACGGTAGTCGGCGAGTTGAACAGCTCAGCGAACGGCTCGCAGAAGGCTTGGGGAAGCGCCGCCAACGTCGGAGACACGGCGGCGCTCAAGGAGCTGTTTGCCGCCGCACAGAAGGAGCTGGGAACGATCTATGGAGTAGCCCATCTGGCTGGCATTCTCGGTGGAATGGGACCGGTGCATGAGCAGTCGGAGGAAGGTGAGTCTCGGTCGCCGAGCTCTTTGAGGAAATCCCGAGCATCAGTAGCTGACTCTTGACTATCTTCAGACATTGACCGCGTTGGTGAGTCTTTTTGAAAGAGCCCACCGAGCCCCTGCTGCAACTACAGTCTCCAAACCTCGCTTCCCTAGCTGACCGCTTCCCTTCCGCACAGTCCAAGTCAACTTCCTCGGCACCGTCAAGGTTGTTCGCGAGGCGGTCAACGTCTTCCGAGCCCAAGGCAACCCACCCGAGTCGGGCTACCCCATCGTCACGTCCGGCACTCTCGCTCCTTCAATCTCGGCGAAAGCTGACCTCGCTGTTCAACGTCTCCTGTCGCTCCCTCTCCCATCCCTCTTCCCTCAAACCCTCACAGCATCGGATCCTTCATGATTGCCAAGCCCGTCCCCGGTTCTGCAATCTACGCAGCTACAAAGGGTGCAGTGAAGGTCTTTGCGCAGGCGGTCGCAAAGGAGAGCGCCGAGGTCGGCATTCGCATCAACGTGGTGAACCCTGGGTGAGACTCGAACGCTTTCAAATTAGCTGACTGGACATGATGCTGACTCGATTCAACTGCAGAGGAATCCGTACGGCCATGACCGAGCCACTGATCAAGGCCATGGGCGAGGGCATTCCTCGAGATGTGGTTGCTCAGGGTCGCTGGGGCAAGTGAGTCTTCCTTTCCTCAAACTTCATGCTTGCAAGATCACTCGCTGAGTTCGCCTTCCCCACACGTCCCCCATCATAGGCCTGAAGAGGTCGGCAACATGATTGAGTTCCTCCTTTCGCCGAAGGCTTCGTTCATCACGGTATGTGGCCCTCATCACTTCGCTGGGCTCGTCCAGCACTCTTTTTCCAACACCTCATTGACTCGCTTCCACTCTACAGGGAAGCACATTCGACGTCGACGGCGGTCGCAACGCTTGAGCCGAGCTCGGCGATGTTGGCGAAGGACGGAAGTTGGCCGCTGCCGCTTGTTGGAGGTGCAGGGAGGAGAGCTCAGAGGTTGGGAAGTAAGATAAACCTCATTTCCAGTACTGAACAGCCTTAGGCGAGCGGAAAAGGCGAGTAGAATCTCAAGCGACGAGAGAAGAACTCAAACCGAGCGCAGCAACGAACTTGGACCCGTCCGTATGCGGGTTCTGCACCGTATCCGGTCTTCAGCGCTTGGAGCAGTAGCGGTGAAGCAACCTATTGAGCCTACTGTACCCGAAGTATGAGCGAAAGCTGTAGACTCAGGTGACAGAGAAGGGGGACTGCTCCCCTTTGTCCTCCTTCCACATCTTTCTTCGTTTCGCTTCTTTTCGACATGGCCAATCTCGACGCTAGGGAGTGCATGGTGTGCGGGATAGCTACAGAACAACGCTGCTCTGGGTTTAAGAAGCTGTTCTTCTGCAGCGAGGACCATCAAAAGCTGGTGAGCTCATCGCGCCTGCTCGACGGTACCCCCCCCTTCTCACTGAGAGTAGCTTCCTTACAGCTCTGGCCTACACACAAGGTACTTTGTGGAAAGGACCGCTTCGTACAGCCTCCTGTTACTCGTGAGGAGCTCACAGGGATGTTGGAAAGGGGGACTCGTGAGCGCGTTCGCAACCCATGCTTTAGAGTGCGGGCTGATTATTCGAGCCCTCCAGCCGAGACGGTGAATAAACTCAGAGAGCTCATCGAGAAGCACCGCCCGCTGCGCCGTAAGTTACTAGGCGATGAATTGCTCGGTTTCGAGTGCCCAGGCTGACGCTCCTCCAAGCCCTTCTTTGATGTCTGCGAGGCGGCAGACGAGCATCTTGAGCACCAAGAGTGGCCCCTTCGACGTATCATCCGAATCGAATGCCTCGGCGTCCAAACCTCGGACATCTACGTCGGTCGAGCCAAGATCACCCACCTTCCCTTCCTTCACGCTACAGGAGCTCAGGTGTTGATGAGTCACGAAGCCGAAGCGTCAGCGGACTTTCTCAGCTCGCCTCCGGTTCAAGCACTTCTATGTCGCATTCTCTACCACTACACGCTCGTTACAAGCTACGATCCCTCCACCGAGGGCGCCGCCGGAGCTGTTCATGCCGAACACCTTCGCGGGAGCTTCTCGAGGCTACAAAGCGCGTTTAGCAGGGTCTATGGAGGTGGTAGTGGTCAAGAACGCGCACTTGTGGTGGCTAGGCGGGCGGTAGAGCAAGTTCTCCGAGGGGAGGAGGTGACCTTTTGGATGTCAAAGGGTGAGCTCGAGCTCTACGTATAGAAATCAAGACCGCTCGGCACAAGGTTGATAGCGTATACCCTGACCGACAACAGCGACGGTACAGCTGACCGAGCACCTGCCTGAGGCTTTGACCGAGTTCGGCGAAGGGGGTGAGAGAGCTGGGCGAGGCCCAACCCTTCGTACACGTACAACAATTTTTGTGCCACATCCAGAATCTACTGCAGAGTCGCGCTCCCTTTTCCCAGCCTTCATCAAAGCCTACACGAGAAGCTCAAAATCGGCCTCCCTCGACTTGACTTCGCGCGCGAAGCCAGCAGTCGCTCTCTCCCTTTCCCATCTCACTCGCATTCAGCACCACCTCAGCGGCGACTCGCAGGCTCCTACCGGACTACAGGACAGTCGACCGCTTCTCTCTCTCTCTCCTACCTCTCCCACCGACTCGCCTGCACCACAGCAAGCCACCCTGATCCCCACCGCGCCTTTCGAGTCTCAGCCGTCACCTGCATCTCACTGCGCCCGCATCTGCATTGCATCAACTTGGACTAGAGGACAACCAGGTGAGCCTCTCTTTCTGTACCGGACCAGGCGCAGAAAGCAGAGTGACGGGTCAAAGGGGGAGGCGAGCAGGAGGGTCTCGAGCGGCTGGGGCGTGATGCGGTGCACGGGCAGCTCTGCAGGACGGAGAGTGATACAAGAAGGTAGCTGCAAGGCTACGGACGGCCGCAATACACGGGGAACGCGTCGTAGGGAGCTGTAGCAGCAGAGGTTGCTCTTGCTCTTTGCGCTCATCACGCGTTGTGTGCCTGCTTTTTCGACGGGCGAGGGAGCGCGTAGATGAGGGTGGAAAGCACTACAGAGAGCTTCACACTGCTCTCGCCACTCTGTACTCGCGCTGACACCCTTCCGACCGCCTCAGCAGAGCATCACCGACTTCTCGCTCCCTCCGAACCACCTCCGAATCGCCCTCCGTCATGTTCTACAACACGGAGATGCTCACAAAGCGCGGGCCATTGGCTCGCGTCTGGATGGCCTCCCATCTCTCCACCAAGCTCACCAAGACCAACCTCCTCGCCACCTCGATCCCTTCCTCCGTCTCTTCCATCCTCGGGGAGGCATTCCTTCCCATGGCCCTCCGTCTCAGTGGACAACTCCTCCTCGGAGTTGCGCGCATCTACTCGAGGAAAGCCAAGTACCTCCTCGACGACTGCAACGAGACGTTGAGCAAGGTCAAGAAGGCGTTCCGACCGGGGCAGGTGGATATGGAGGAGGTGGATACGGGCGCGAGGGGAGGAGCGGGAGGTATTACGCTTGGATTGCAGGAGGGAGGACTCGAGGATATTTTAAACCAGTACGACTACGGAGGAAACCAATGGTAAGTGGCTCGGTCGACCTCAGTTCGGCGCTCCCTCTCGCGCTCGGAAGCTAATCCTCGCGCTTCGTAATAACAGGGACTTTGCCAACATCCAAGCTGCTCCCGCCGCCACCGCCAAGACAGCCGGCAAGGCCAACGTCTCCAACAAAGCCGACATCACCCTCCCCGACCACTCGATGGCCTGGGACGACAACTACGGCGCATTCGGCGACTTTGACAACGGTATCGACGGTGGCATCGACTCTCAAGTCGACGGCTTCTTCGACGAGGAGTTCGAGCTCGGTATCCTCGATGAGGAGGGGGAGGTTCTCGATTTCGATGAGGAGGGCATGCCTATTGAGCAGGGCCGGAAGCGCGGGAGGGAGGAGGATGGAGATGAGCCGAGGAGTGAGGGTGATATGAGCGTCGAGGCGGGTCGTCATGCTCGTGTGCATGCTAGTGACCGTGGCAGTATTGGACCTTTCGACCTCGCTGGCGAGTTTGGAAAGGACGCTGATGGGGATGTCGATATGGGTGGACTTGAGGATAATGGATTTGGTGGAGATTGGGGGAATGATGGATTCGATATGGGTGGAGGAGGGGAGGAGTACGAGGTCAACCCCAACCGCGAGCAGAGTGAGTTTGGATTCCGGTTCTCGGTCTCGGTTTCGGCGTCGAGCTGACTACCCCTTCTCATTTGCACAGCTCCCGCCGCCCCTTCCCTCAACGGCGACCTCGACGAATCCCTCGGCCTGACGCCCAAGACCGCCGCCGACCTCGCCAAGAAGAAGGATCAGCCCAACCCGAGCAAGAAGCCCAAGCTGCGCAAGCAGGTCGTCGACGCGGTTACCGAGCTCGAATGGCAGGCTGGCCGCAACAATGCCGTTCGCTTCAAGGAGGTGAGTTTTCCTTCGCCTCGCCTCCTTCGCCTAGCCCGAACTGACCACGCTCCTCTGACGCATCGCAGCCCTCCTACCTCCCCTCCTCCCGCCTCCACCTCCGTCTCCTCGAACTCGAGTCGGACCCTTCCAACTACCTCCCCAAGCCCTCCACTTCCAACAACACCGAGCTCTTCGCCCCCCTCGGCATCTCCTCCGAGCTCGAGAACCTCTACGCCCTCCCCACTCGCCGCCAGCGCATCAAGCTCGAAGGTCGTGAGCTCGTCAAGCCTGCCGGCGCCGCCGCTGCTGGACAGGACGACGTTGAGCTCGGCCGCGAGAGGCAGGAGAGCCTTGGCATCCCCGATATCCCCGATTTCGAGATTGAGCATGATATGGGTGGTGGAGGAGGAGAAGGAGCGGATCTTGGTGGATGGGATGGAGGAGATTTTGGAGGACCGTTCGAGGGCGAGGGATTCCAGTTTGACCTCGGAGGAGAGGGAGAGGAGGGAGCGAGGGATCGGGAGGCTACGCCCAAGGCTTCGGCTTCGCAGGCGCGCAAGAAGCAAAAGGTCCATGGATCGGCAGGAGGAAGCGACTACCTATTCGACGAGGAGGCCGTCGGTGGAGTGTCGCAGGGACCGCTCGCCATCTTTGATGTTGCTTCGGCCGCGGTCGCTCAGGCGAGTCAGGCTCAACAGTCGAGTACTCAGGCGCAGAGTCTCGCTGCGCAGGAGGAGGAGGAGGTCGTCGCCGGTGGAGCGCCGAGGATCAAGTGGTCCAAGAATACCAAGAAGGCCATTAAGGTGTTGCAGGACGAGTTGGCGCCGGTTGATGAGGAGGAGGTCGCGCAAGAGGAGCCCAAGAAGATGCAGTTTGAGAAGGTTGCGCAAAAGGTGAGTATTTGCTGTCTTTTCGCCAGCTTTCGAGCCGAGGCTGACCCTCTCTCGCTCTCTCTC
Source organism: Leucosporidium scottii (assembly GCA_003054985.1). Classification (NCBI taxonomy): domain Eukaryota; kingdom Fungi; phylum Basidiomycota; class Microbotryomycetes; order Leucosporidiales; family Leucosporidiaceae; genus Leucosporidium; species Leucosporidium scottii. Next base: position 270,978 of record MWVB01000016.1, read on the forward strand.
TCGCAGGCCACTCGCCGAGCCGCCTCTTCCTTCTTCTTTGAGCTGCTCGTTCTCTCCACTCGCGAGTGCGTGAGGATTGAGCAGCCCGAGGCGTACGGATCCATCGAGGTGCAGGCCAAGGAGAAGCTGTGGGATACCGTCGTCGCCGAGGAGCCCGAGACTCAGAGTCAAGCGATTGAGGCTTAGTTGTCGCTTGGAAAGGTGGCTTGTCATTTAGTTCTTATTGTAGTGTACCTCATCGTTTTGTTTAGCTTTTCCTTTGGATAGTAATAGGAAGAGATACCGGTTTTGCTGGCTTCGACTTGGGAGTTGCCAGAGGCCAGAAAGTGATCGTGACGAAGTTCGCCGATCCGCTCGCTTCTCACCCTTTGACCGTTTCATTGCTTGGACTCGCACACTCGCCTACACCCTTCACCGCCGCCTAATCGACTTCACTCTTTGATCTGACTCTCGGCCCTCCCTTAGCCCTCTCGTAGCCCTTCAACCGAACCCGCCTCACTCGGCGTCTCGAGCAGCTCCCCACTCGATCCAACTCTCGCCTCGTTGCGACGACCCAGGGATGCCCGCTCGCTCGCTGCACGATACGAGGCTCTTGTCCAATCTCATAAAGACAGAGAAGGATGCTCAATCTTCGTACGTTCTCACTCTCTGCTCCCTTACAGCGGGGCAAGAGACCAGCCGCCAGTCTCAAATGATCCCTGACCTCGCTCTCTGCCCCCTTCGCGGACGACAGGTTCAAAGCTTGGACCAAGGATGCCAATTCTGCTAGTGCTGCTCTGAGTGCTTGGAGTGTAGCAGATTCGGGAGACACGCAGGACTTGATGGTGAGTTCTCCCTCTTATGAGAGAGCGTGCGCGCTGGGCCAGGTCGAACGAGGGCGTGTAGGAGGATAGGGGAAGGGCGGGAACTCTTCCAAGCATCTGAGGGATGTTACTGCTACTCTGTAGAAGGGAAAGCCAGGCGTCTGGCTCGTCGCCGAGCGGCAGGCGAAGGAGGGGGTTTGTTTGGCGATGCGCGAGGGTCATGAGGCTCGGCGTTCGGCGCTGAGTGGTGCTCGCTGTGCGGGTGCTGCGTAGTGCTGGTTCGCGAGGTGCTGTACCCCTGGGCAGCCTGAGAGGGAGGTCCACCCGCTTCGCTCGTTGCAAAGCGGGGACGAGCAGGAAGCGTTGCCGTCGAGATTCCTGCTGTACAGCACGGCGGATCGCACTCGGCGATTGAACGCAACGAGCGCTAACTATCCGTGCCACCACAGGACGTCTCCGTTCGGATATCGCAGCTCTTGTCCGCCTTCGCCGAGTCTCAGCGCAACTACATTCACGCCCTCACGGCCTACCGCACTTCGCTCAAGGACATCCTCGACCGCGAGAACTCGCTTCGTACCGTCGTGCGTGACCGAGAGATCCTCGTCGGCCGTCTCATCAAGCTCGGCAACAAGAAGCCCTCGGACTCGGGCATCGACAAGCACCAGCAGCAGCTCGATGATGCTCACCGCGAGTTGGCGGGTTGCGAGAGTAAGTATCTGCATGCTAGCTCTTCAGCTACATCATGCTGACTCGCCCTCTTTGTCACAGCCTTCCTCCAGGAAGAGGAAGCCCTCCTCAACGAGGCCAAGCGCAAGTCGTTCCGCGATGCGCTCGCCATGCGGATGCAGAGCATGGGAGACCTCGGTCGCATCATGGAGGAGAGCTCGCACGAAGCCGTCGAGATCCTCTCGTCTCTCGGACAAGGCTCTTTCACTCCTCACGGTAGGTTCGGCCTCGCTTCGTTTTCGCTCGGCGCTAATGTCTCTTGCTTGCAGACTACTCGCTCGACCGCGAAGACCTCGAGTCCAACGGAGGCGACTCGATGACCCCTTCCCAATCGGCCTCGCAGGCCCTCTCGCGCTCCTCGTCCTCGTCCTCTCTCGCCGAGCAGCTCGACTTCACCGTCAGCAAGCCCACTCGCGTCGTCAACTCGAACGGCTCCACTCGCTCCCCTCGCGCCACCTCGCCCGCTCGCGCGGCTTCGCCCATCCACAACGCCGCTCCTCCCACTCGCCAGACCAGCGGCTTCGTCCCTCGAGCGCCGACTACTCGCGGGCCCGCTCCAGCTCCGAGGCCAGTCATGGCGCCCGTTCCCTCGGCTCCTCGACCCGTCTCGTCCTACACCACCGCAACCGAGACTGGCATTCCCGGTTTCGAGATCCCCAAGGCGCCTACCAACGTCGCCAGTCGTCGACTGGACGAGGACTCGTCCGATGAGGAGGACGACCGAGCTTTCCACGCCGTGCAGAATGGTATCCCTTCGCAGCAGAGGAGTAGCTACTACCCTTACGATGCACCAGCGTCGTCTGTCGGTCCAGCATCAGGGGGCAGGTTGAGGAGGAGGGCCAACTCGGACACAAGCTCGATTGCGCCGGGCGGCAGGAAGCGTCGAGGAAGCTTTTTCGGATCGCTCGCCTCGCTCTTTAACTTTAAGAAGAAGGATAAGCACGATGGCGACTCGGACGTCGGTCGAGGATTGCGCCATGCTTCGAGCTCCAACTGGCAGACGAGGACCGACAAGAACGTCTTTGTCGCGCAGAGGGGAGGAGCCGTTGGAGCGGATAGGCCCGTCAGTCGCGCGGCTACCAGGAGGCAGGACGACTCGAGCGACGACGAGATGCCCAAGAATCTCGTTCGTGTCGTCAACGATCCCAAGATGAGGGCCAAGGCGATGAGCGACGTTGGTCGACCGACTTCGGTGGCGGCGCCCAAGGTCAAGAAGACGAAACGACCCAAGAGGGCTGCTAGCGATATCGGCATCAGCACCTCGGCGTCGTCCCCTGCGACTCTTCCCGCTCCCGTCCCTACCATCACCAGGAAGGAGGCGACTCCTACGCCTACCGTCACCCCCTCCATTCGCACCACGACCAACAAGACGATCCAGGAGGAGACGACTTCCATCAAGCGCAAGAAGAAGAAGGCCAGGGAGGAGCCCGCTACCCTCGTCCTCTCGGCCGAGTCTTTGGGCATCCCGACTGGCGCCGGCTCCAACGGTCACCTCACTCCCTCCGCCGCCGCTCCCGTTCGCGCCAAACTCTCGAGGAGTAACACCGTCGCCTCTACCGCCACCGCTGCTACGGGAGCGACCGCCGGCGGCACCGTCAAGAAGCGCAAAAAGAAGGTCGTCGCTGAGCCTTCTCCTGCCCCTCCCTCCGCCGCCGACCTCTCCGCCTCTCTCCCCTCGGCTCGCAACTCCTACAACCCCCTCACCGCACCTCTTCCTCTTCCCTCCGACATCCCTACCCCTCGCGCCGCTGCACCTCCCGTCCAAGTCGCTCCTCCCACTCCCGTTCTCGCCTCAGAGGAGCAGGAAGGCATGGGCGCCGGAAAGGTCCCCAAGAGCCTCGCCGCGACGGAGAAGAGGTCGAAAAAGGATTCGGCTCGCTACTCCAACGGCGATTGGGTCAACCACCCTGCTCAGCCAGCGCACAAGGCTCCCACGACGAGAGCCAAGACGGACGTTGTCGAGGGCGAGGATAGTTTGATGGCCGTCGTCGGTCGCGCCGAGGGAGGAGAGGATCGCACTCCTTCGAGGAAGTACGGACTCGCTGCTGCTCCCACCACTCCCGACGACGCAGGATTGGCCGTCCCCCGCGCTCCAACTTCCGGCGCTTCCACTCCCAACGGCCTGAGCAAGCGCAAGTCCGTCCGCCTGGCCGATGGACCCGACTCGCTCCTCCCTCCCGCACCTTCCCTCTCCCCCTCCTCCTCCATCCGCTCCAACGCTTCCCCCCGAGCCGGCATTCTCGTCAACCACCAACCTCCCTCCCCTTCCGCTGAGCTCACCGCCGCTACTGGCGCCGATAGCACCTGGGGCTCGAGGGTTTCTGCTAGTGCGGATGATAGTTCGGATGAGGATGAAGAGTATAGGAGGGCGAGGAAGGCGTTCTCGAAGAATACGAAGGGGATGGAGGAGGCGATGGGGGGTAGGTGGACCGCCCAGCAGAAAGGCAAGGGGAGGGCTTGAGACGCAGGATATGAGCAGTATTATGCGTCTTACTTAGCACAGACATGAGACTTTCTCTATAGGGTGATATAGCTGGTACGGACTAATCTAATCCTTGTTGGACCGATTCGATGCCTTCGCCGAGGGAAAGCGGTCTTCGCGAACTTTTCGAGGCTGCACAGGTGCTCGGCTCATTCTTGAATTTGTGCCGCGAATAAGGCCACCGTATGTTGCAGGTCCGGCTGCACACCCGCTGCGCTTCCATGGCTCCTTTGCTTTCACCCCCCTCGCCGCCGCGCACCCGATGCTCTCTCCCTCGACCCCTCGACTCTGCAGCAGGATACCTGCTCGTCATATCCGAAGATCACTCTTCTAAGCTACCCCCTCCGCTTTGGTGACCTCCGCGAGCTCCTCCTCGGCAGCACCGGCGCTTCTTCATCGCTTGACTCCTCCGCCGAAGAGCTCTTCATCCCCTTCTCCCTCTCCCGCCCGCCATGACCCAACGAAAAGTTAATGGGACGCCAATTGGTGCCCTCTGGATTGCTTGAACGCCCACTGTCATGAGGAAGCCCGCCGCCGCCGCTAGCTGAATGAAAGCGACTCGGAGCAGAACGATGAGGAGAGACTCGACGTTGAGGGTGAGGTTGGATGGTGTCCGAGTCGGTAGCTGTCGACTCTGCGTGCGTTGGAGAGTAGGAATGGGAGTTGGACGTTCGATTGGCGGTGGGAGGGCGTGCGGAGGAGGTTCGGCGAGAAGCTCGGCGCGAGGGAAGAGGGTCGAGAGGGATGTTGGTGCTGTCGGGGAGGTGCTGATGGGTGGTGATGAAGAGCATGTAGCGGCGGTAGCGCCAGGTACTTTCGAGACAGGCGATGAAGGGGATGAGTTGGACCTGTGGGCGGGCCGAGGTTGAGGTCCATTCAGCGAACAGCTCGAGGAGAAGTGAGAAGTGAGAGCTAGAGAGATGTACTCCTGCCATGCCCCAGATCCAAGCGTGCATGGTGTCTGGATACGCCGGTTGAGTGATCTTGAGGTAGATGAAAGAGATCAGGCTGACGAGGTCGATGAGAATCACAACGACCTGCGAGGGAGAGCAGCAGTTGTTAGATCATGCCTGGGCTCGGCTGAAGCGCACCGCCTACCAGATTAGTCCAGTACAGCTTCTTGACGTGATCATGACGCTGCTTGCGAAGCTCGAACACCTGGACAGTCTGTTCCAGCGAAGGCCGGCTCGGAGTATTAGCCTCGCCTTCGCGTGCTGCTTCAGAGAGACAGAGCTCACCAGAAGGACGCTGTGGACCACCCAAGCTCCAATCATTGCACCAAACCAGTATGCAAGCCACATGGCGCCTGCACATCGACGCAAGCTGTCAGCCTTGACAAGCTTCACACTCGCCGAGCCCAGCGCCGAGCCGGTTCACTCATCATCGAAGTAGGCCGTAGCGACTCCGATCGCTCCGCAAACAAGTCCAAACAACACCTCAATGACGATTAACCGCCAGTTCCAGACTTTGACAGCACCCGAGACCAGGGAGTAGCGCTGTCTGGTGTCGAGATCGTCGTGCTCGCGCTGATGCTCGGGAGGGGCCATTCGGGGCGATCGTCGGCTGGAGAAGAGAAAGAAGCAAAAGTGAGAGGAAAGACAGACGCTGCAAAGCAGCAACAGCGGCGCGTTCGAAGTTTTGGAGCGGTGCCCAAGTCCGAGGAGGGGAGTCAGGTCGTTTCGCTCGGCGCGCGTCAATGGATCGACGCAACAGACACTGTAAGGGTCTAGCTATGCCGTGAGGAAACTCCGTATTACGCTCGAAGTCAACCTCGAGCGCAAGCTGCCGCTACCAATTCCTATCCACAAGCAACGCCGAGCTTCCCGCCTCCTTCGAGCTACATCAACGACACCTGCACCAACTCATCCCCCTCACAAAGCGGCAACACCCTCACCGCATCAAAACCCTCCTTCACCCTCCACGCCTCCTCCTTCCCAACATATCCCACAACCGCCTCCATCCCTCCCCCTTCCCCACCCATCTCCTGCTCCGGTCCCCCTTCTCCCTCCCTCTTCCCCTCCACCAACTCCACAGAAATCGGTCTCGGCGGCTTGACGTGCGGTTTCTTCCTATAGTACCCTCGAGGGAGCATGCTGATGAGCACCTCGGGACCGGGACAAGTGGAGAAAGCTTGGGCGCCGAATTCGAGCCAGTGGGTGAGGATTTGCGTGGTGATCCAGGAGGGGAGACGGTGGATTCGGATGTAGGTGGGTCGTGCTCCGGTAGGGAGGGAGGGA
>MWVB01000016.1:278431-305268 GCA_003054985.1 Leucosporidium scottii
GAAGCCACAAAAGGAGAGGGAGGGGGGTTACGCCTACTAACGGTACCGAAAGAGAAAGACATGCAAAACACAAAATGCACAACATGAGATCCCTCGCCTGCGTCCCTTCCTCCTTCTGCCTTTCTCCGAGCGACGACGATGACGGCCGAATGTCCATTCCAAACGACGACGAGAGCGAGGGTCCATATCGTGGGTAGGTTGGGTAGGTGGGTTACGAACGTGGGGTGTTGGTGGATAGTGCGTAGCGAGTCCCTCTTTGTGGTGAGGCGTCGGTTGTCCTTCGGCGGAGCTGAGCGAAGGGAGGGGGACCGAGGTATCCGCCGTTTCTATAGTTTGGCGGTTTTGGGTGCAGGGAAGGTAGGGGAAGGGGAAGAGGGGGGAAAGGTGGGGAACAAAGAAGTCGAGGCCGGGGAGAGGGGAGAGAGGAATCCGAAAGGAGAAGCGAAGGCGATCTAAAGTATGAAAGTCGAAAGCGAAGGGGGAGGGGAGGGGTAAAGAAGGAACAGACGACGGAAGGAGGGGTTGATGAGGATCCTCCGTGGTTGGCGCGACCTCCGACGACGAGCGTGTAAAGCGAGCCGAGAAGGTGGTGGGTGTGGGGAGTAGAGGCGAGGCGAAGCGAAAGAGACGGATTCCAGTGGGGCGTAGTAGTAGATGGTTGACGAGTAGGACGAGTAGTATGTTGGGCCAGCGACAAAGAATGATGTAATTGAAAAGAGGCGAGGAGAAGGGTTTCGAAAATTTCCGGCGATAACGACAATCGGATCGCTCGTCGAGGATCCCTCCCTCCCTCTTGCACACCCACTTTAAGCCATCCCCAACCCCCTATAAACACTCGGCAACCCATTCAAATGATGCCCCCCAGGCGCGGGACTACTACTCCTCGACCCAGCATTGCTCGTCGATCCTCCCGCGGCGTGGACCGTCGACGCCGAAGCCGAGGTGGAAGGGATGGCGCGCTTGTGGCCTGGAGGGAATTGAGGAGGTGGGTGGCAGGCTTGGGCGAGCATTTGGAGGCCGAGAGCGCCGTGGGCGCCAGAGTGTTGGTAGTGGTAGCGGAGGCCGTTCATGCTGTTGGAGGGGGAAGAGTCGGCGTTAGCGATCCAACTCGGTCGCGGAAGAGAGAGAGAGAAACCAAAGAACTCACTTCTTGTACCTCTTTCCACAACTAGCAACATGACAGACATAAGGCTTCCCCTCGCCTCGTTCTCCCCCATCCTTGCCCGCGGCATTCTGGTTGCAATGGCCATGCAGACGATGGTACTTGAGTCCATTCTGCTGCTTGTAGCTCTTGTCGCACCCCACGACCGAGCACTTGAACGGCTTCTCGCTCGGCGGGGTGTAAGGTCGTCCAGAGGGCGAGATCTGCACGCCCGTGCCGAGGGGATGCAGAGCGGTGGGGAGGGCGGCGAGCGAGTTGGGACCAAGAGCGGCGAGGACGGAGGCGGGGATGTTCTTGACGTCGGGGAGGTCGGCTGGGGAACGTTCGACGACGGGTTGATGCTGCTGCTGTTGGTGGTGGTGGTGCTTCGGCGCGCCGGCCGAGGGGGAGCGGGACTTGATCGTGGGAGGAGGGGGAGGTTGCTGGAGAGGGAGCGAGGGCTCGCGCTGAGGCTCCTCGTGCATCTCCTCGTGGTCGGCCGACTCGCCATCGGAAGGAGGAGAGTCGGCGGGAGTGTTGGGAAAGAGAAGCGAGGGGGCGAGGCTGACGGTGCCTCCTCCTTGAGTCGAAGCGGCGGCGGGAACGGAAAAGATGCCGTCGACGCCTCCTCCGGGGACTTCCTCCATGATGGGCGTGCCGGGGATGGACGACTCGGGGGTCGAGTAGCCCGAAGTAGCGCGAGCGGCCTGGAGGGCATCAAGGCCGAGCAGTCCTTGGCCAAAGGCTCCCGTGCCCATGCCGCGGTGCAGAGGGTGGGCGTTCATGGCGGTGGCGAACTTCTTCTTGCTGGCGCTACCTTGCAACGGCAGTTGGTTCTCGAACGCCGACATGGAGGGAGGTTGGAAGCCCGTCGAGACGGCCGAGGCGGAGGGAAGGGAAGTGGCGGGAGGGTGCTCAGCGTCGTCCATCTCCATGTCCAGCTCCATCGAAGGGTCGAGGTGCAGCGTAGCGGTAGCGGGCGAAGGGGGCGTATCGAAGGAGGAGAGGGCCGACTTCTTGACCTCGAAGACGCCCCTCGGTGCTGATCCCATCCTCGGGCTCGGCGGTCCCGACACGGTCGTCTCGCTCGCTCCATCGTCCATGTCCATGCCAAACTCGGGTCCATTGTCGCCGGCTCCTTCCTCGTCGAACGCGACGTGACACTCCTCGAAATGCTCCAACAGGCCGTGCAGGTCCTGGAGGTCCAAACCGCAGCAGGAGAAGTTGCGGAAGAACTGAGCTTCGAGTTTTGGTCGCTCTTCGAAGGAGCGACCGAGTGACATGCCCATGGAGGAGAAGCCGGGCGAGGAGGAGAGCTGGGTCAGGGATGACGAAAGCGCCGAGAGGGAGAAGGGGGAGTTGAGGCCGAACGAGCGCGAGAGGGAGGTGGAGAGGGCGGGGTGTAGCATGGGCGAGCGAGTAGGACTGTAGTACGGTAGGTGACGGGAGAACGGGTCAGCTACTCGGTGCTCTGAGATGCCCTCACGCCTGCCTCAGAACGCCCGCCTGCCAGACAGGCACCGCTCTGAGAACCCCCAACTGGCTACATCACAAGGGGCAAGCCAGCGGGAGCGCACGACTTGGCCGAGTACGAGAGCTGTCGTAGTGTACAGCCTTGACGCGACGAGCCCCGCCAGCTGCTGCTGAGCGAGGAGTGACTCGGTCTGGTCGTCCGAGTCGACGGCCCATTGCGTGGCGAGAAGAGGCGCAAGGGGAGATGGGAGCGGTACAGAGAAGGCGCAACAACTCACTCTGTACCCGATTCACGCCTGTTGATAAGTACTGGTGCAGGCATCTTGAAGGCGGAGCTGCTGAGACGAGACGAGCGAGAGAGCGGCGACTGAGCGATGGCCCGGGTTGTTGATGAGGTGAGAGCGCGACCGAGTTGTAGCGAGTTGTAGGCTGGTAGAGGGGCTGTACGGCGGGAGAAAGTCTCTACGAGTTGATGTGAAGAGGTACAGCCAAGCGACCAGGCGAGTCGAGCGAGTGGGAGGAGCGAGAGAAGGGGGGCTCGTCGAGAGGAGCGACCAAGTCGGGGGGAGAACGAGGGTCTGTGACAAGCAAGAGGAGAGCCGAGGTAGGTGCGCTGGTTAGTCCAAGAGATGTCCCATTCTGTAAGGCTGTACAAGCTGTAGCTCACCACACACGGGCTCGAGAGGGTTGGTTGAAGGTGAGAGGCAAGTCGACCCAAGAGAGGAACGCCACAAGCTCACAAGCGAGACACAGTTCGGGGCTCGGTCCTTCTTCTAACTCGGCCGTTGCTCCTTCACATCGCTGTCTACTTGGCTGTACTGCTACAGACACACTCAGCTAAATTTCAGCTTCATCTCTACTTTCCCCGCTGTACCCCTACAGCTCCCATCCGCTCTCAAAGCCACGCCCGCCAGATGCCGCTCACCCCAAGACACCTTCGATCATACCGTTGCCTCAAGTTGAGTAGGGCTACAGAATCGACTAGAAACGGCGCGATACTGTTAGCGCCATACCATGCCCCCGCGCCTCGTTTAATCCCGCTGTATGCAACTCTCGCTCGAGCTCGGACTTGGCTTCCGCGCTTCTTCTTTCTCGCTTGGCTCCAACATTCGACGCCGAGCTCGGTGTTGCACGGTAATAATGGCGACTACAGTGCCCCTTTGTAATACATCGTCACTCTGCAGTAGATGTCGCCCGCACTCTGCCACTTTGGTCCAAGCGTTGCGAGCCAGCCTTCGGACTTGAGCTCATCGCTGCCTCCTTGACGTCTTTCTCACCTTCTCGCCCGTATCTTCAACCCATCCTGGCCCGTACATGGCTACAACAACGTCATTCTTTTATCTCCCCGCGGGCAGACTTGCCTCTTGCACAAGAGAGGATCTCTTCCCATGAACCGCTCGATTTGACGAGCGAGGATCTTCCTTTCCCATGCGAGTAGGATGACGAGTTGACAAGAAGCAAGGCGGCTTATCAGCTTCTGATCTAACCTCTGGAGAGAGGTCATTTTGTCGGGGGATGGGGTCATTACAGTAGATCGCCAGTGACTTCCCGCTCGCCCGACGGTCGACCTCTCGGCGATGGCCAACTCGCTCTTCAAGGCGTCAGAGCTGTATTCTTCAAGCTTGTGTACTGCATCGAAAGTTGCTCTCTCTCTCTTTCGGGGTCTTCTGCACCATCTCACCGGTCCAGCACGGCAACGTGTTCTCTCCCTCGCTGACTGGCTTACTCCCTCGCGAGCAGGCTTTCCTCGGCTCCCTTCCTCGGCTTCAGGGTTCGGTTTCCGCTCTCTCTCTGGCTCGCTCTAATGCGCTCTCAATTCACGCCACACCTCCATCCTCGCGCCAACCCTAAGTACTCGAGCACTAAACCCACCAAGCTATCCCCCTCTCGTTTCGCCCGAGCCGAACACTGTCTCCGCCGATTGCGAGTGGAGTGAGTGATGAGACTGCTCAAGTGGACTCCCTCCCTCACACCCTCCCTCCCTCCTCCTGTACTCCAACCGAGCTCACAATTAACAGGTGAGAATGGGTGGAAGCTCTATCTCATTAAACTGCCCCCTTCTTCAACCGTTTCTCGAACCCCGCCGCGCCGCCGCCGCAGGGAGGAGGCACCTCTAGCCCGGCGCTGCGCTGGGGAGTCGTTCTTTACGAGGAAGTCCATAAGGAGAAACTTGGAGACGAGGGTATTAGGCCTTGCTTATTGCGAGCGAGGCGGCGGTAGATGATGAAATGGCGACGAAACACTCCGCCGAAGAAGGAGATGGGTTCGGCGCTTGGAGATTCGGAGGTTGAGCTTTTGGAGACGAATCTGTAGTGGATGAGGTAGTATTATGTACCACTTTCAATATGCTTTGCGTATCAGTGGACTTGTGAGGGTGGGAGGAGAGAGGCTCGGCCGGTCGCAGGCGGGGTGAAGGCGCCGAAACAAGAGGATTGGAAGGCGTTTGGCGGCTGAGTGGTCGTTCGTATACTAAGGATTCGTCATATGAAGCTTCTAAATCTCTGCGCAGAGCATCCGCGCGCTCCCAAAGTGATTGACCCGGAGCCTGCTCTCCCTCCTCGGCGGATAGTCTCACCTCTCTCGCTTTCCGCACTGCTGTGGCGTGTTGCGGGGCTCTTTATGAGCACGACAGCATATCTCTTAGAGCTCCCCGATCAACTTGGTGCTTAAGCATGATCCTCAAAGCTCTTCACTGTTAGCAGCTGGAACGACGACTCGCAGCCTCTCCGCCGAAACGAGGTAGACAAGTTGCTGTGGCTCTGTACCACTCCTCGGGCTCGGATGTAGAATCGCGAGAGCGAAGCACGCTCTCTGGAGTGCTTAAAGTGAACTCAGCTCTCTTCTCTCGCTTCCAGGTCGAACGAGAACCCCTTCGAGCCATCACCGAGTCCCTTCTCCGGCAGTGGAGGAGACCTCAGATAAGCCCTGATCAGCGAGAAAGTTCTCACAACACCTGTGTAGCGACCGGCTCCCCACAAGTGCTCACTCTCGCTGCCATTGTACAGGGAGCTCGAAGCACCCGAAGCCGAATGAGAGGGGCTTTCTTAGAACGAACCTTCCTTCTGCAGCACTCAGATCCGGTCAAAACAACCTCGGACTTTACTCTGCTAAGCTACAGCTCCCTTCTCGACAACTGCTCAGCTGAGCTCGGACCGCAGAGAAGCCAACAAAGTTGCGACTGGACGCGCCCGTCGTGCTCTTCTTCCTCCCACACGCTCGCTACTCGGTCAGTCCTCAGTCCTCACCGCACAGCAGAGCAGCGAGCAGTACACGCTCTCAGTCCTGCACTCTCCAACGAGGATTTTATTGTTGGCACCAGGCGCGATGGCGCTGTTTTGCGCTCCTCCTTGACTCTCGGGTCGGAGGAGAGTGGTTCAGCGCTACTGACGATTCAACACCCGGCGCGGCTTTATACCCCGCGTCCTGAGGAGACCTTTCAGCAACCCTTCACAAGTGTCGTGCAGAAGAGCGTCGAGCTGACCCAGCACTTTGCTCCGACAGATTTCCAGCGGAAGCTTTTCCTTTCCTTCGGATGGCAAGGGGACGAGCTGGGAGTGGGAGGGGTGCATGCAGCGTGTAGGATGGTGCTGCTGCTGTTGTAGGAGCTGCTCAGGTCTGACGGTTGGCGACGTAGCGAGGGTGCGCCGAAGGATTGCTTTGCAACGAGCCGGTGTTTCTCTACACAGTTCCGTTCAAGGTTGTACAGCAGCGAATGTATCTGAAGGTTCTGTACAGAACGACCTGCCAACTTTCGACGCCTCACTTCTCCCCGCTCACCCGCTAATGCAGGTCGTGCAGGTCATGCAGCTTTTCGGCGCAGAGAGAGCCGAGCCTTCCGCCGACCCTTGAAGGGATCCTGGAGAGCGGCAGGAGGACAGTACAGCCCATGCTTTTGCTCCCAGCCAATTTCTGCTGCTGTACAACTCTGGTTCGAAGCGCGGAGAAGTCCTTCAAGCCCGCGGACGCGCGTTGCAAACCATCACGTTTCCTCTTCACCCTCTGCTCTTCTACAACCTCGACGACGCTCTACAAGCAGCAAAATCCCTGGTACTTGCCGCTGCTAGCCCCTGCATCACTCTCCGAAGCGACTACAAGGTTTTATCGAGGTGAGTGAGGTCCTCTGCGCTCTCGAGCGACACCCGGGCAGAGCTGACCCTTGGCTACCTCTTTTCAGCGGCTCATTTAAGGTGAACAAACTCATCTGAAGCCCTTTGTTCTCGTCTGGGCCAGGTTCGGCTGCAGGGGAGCACAACCGAGGCGACTGGCCTCTGCTCTCTCGTGAGCTCGCATGGAGAGCGTGTAAGAGGTTTTCATGCTTCATTCGAGGGCTCAACTGATTGTTCTGCATCTGAACAGCTACGACAGCGTGCCTCTGGCCCGCGCTATGCTTCGAGGTAGCTTCTCCGACTCGCCGCAAGCTTCGACGGCCCCCATCGTTCGTGAGTCGGCCGTTGAGGTACAATTTTCGTCTCTGGGGGTCGGAAGCTGACAGGATACTCTATGCTCCTACATCCCTTACAGCCTCCAAGCTCTCCCGCGTCCTCTCTCCTTCCTCGCCTTCCTCCGTCCACGCTCCCTCGTCCGACCAGCGTCGCCTCTCCGTGGACTCGGCTCGCTCCGTCTCCCCCGAGTGGGAGAACACGATCCCCTCGCCCGGTATCCCACTCCTCGTATGGATCGCCCAGCAAGACGCCAAGGAGGAAGCCGCGAGGAGACGCGCCGAGCAGCGGGGTTCGGTCGAGGAAGAGGACGATGACATGGGAGCTGGAGATGACCGCTACGGCATCGACCGCCGCTCACCTGGAACTCCGACTGTCGACGATGCTCTCATGTACTTTGCCCGACCCGAGGCCCCTCCCGTTCGCCCTCCCCTCGGCATCACCCTCTCAGCCTCTAGCGCTGCCGTCTACGGCTCTACCACCGGCAACACTCCCAGCTCTCCTTCCTCCCACTCGACCGAGCCAGGTCCGAGCTACTCTGCCACCGGACGACTTTACCACCCTCCCTCGAGCAAGCCGTTCAAGTGCCCGACCGAGGGATGCGACAAGGCTTACAAGCAGGCAAACGGACTCAAGTACCATCTCAAGCATGGAAAGTGCTCCAACGACCCCGAGGTGATAGCGAAGGAAGAAGACGCCTCGAGCAATGTCAAGAAGCGATTCGCTTGCCATCAAACCGTCGACTGTGGAAAGCGTTACAAGAAGTGAGCCTTCCTCGACCTTGCTCCTCGCGCGCGAGCGTACACTCACCACATCCCCCCTCGCGCAGCTACAACGGCCTTCGCTACCACTACGAGCACAGCGGCGCGCACGGCTTGCTCGGCTTGCAGCTCTTGAGGCAAGGCCACCATCCTCCCTGGGGTCCGACGACGGGTTCGGGCGACCAGGAACTTGAGAAGGAGGGATCGGAATCGATGCAAGAGCAGGAGGATATGGAGGGGTTCAAGGAGTAGGACCAGCGAGGTCACCGTTGGAGGAGTTCCGGTCGACACTGCGAGGCGTGCTTTTGGCTCTTAGGTAGTTTTCTCTCCGTGTTGTGCTCGTACAAGTCTCAAAATCAGTTCTTCTTTGCTCGGCAATTCGGCTCGCAGGAGGAGAGGCAAGAGGTCGGCTGGAGCAGCAGCGAGCGAACGAAGTGCGAACGGATAGATTAAGCCCTACTCCTCTTACAGTAGCCTCCCACCCCTCGAAAGATAGTCCTTCCCTTCTGTATCCTCACTATCCCTGGTCTCAAACGAAGGCGTTCGATCCGAATACGGGACCCTCGGCCGACTCGTAGGCGGGTACACCTCCTCGCTGAATCCATCCTCCGTCTCCTCATCGTCGTCCCTCTGGCGCAAAATGTACGGTCGTTGAGGGTCGAGAGCACCTGGGACCTTTCCCGTGCCATCTGGGTCAAAGGTGGGGAGGGTAATAGAGGGCAGACCGCCGCGGAAGGCCGATTCGAGGTCGAGGTTGTTGCCGCCGAGAAGGCGGGTGCTGTCGTCGTAGTCACGCCGAGCTTTGGTGTACTCCTTGCCACGCATCGAGTCAAAGTAGAAGCGAAGGGAGAGCCAGATGTCGATGGCAAAGTCGGAGTAGCTGTGAGCGGAGAGGCGAAAGAAGGATGGGTGAGAAGGCGAGAGGCGAGGGAGAAGGAGGGCGAGAGGCGAGGGTTGCGAGAAGAAAAGCAGGTTCAGAAGGACAGCGTTAGTCATATGGCATGCAGCGAACGTGAATCGACACTCACTTCTGTGAGTGAAGCAAAGAGCGCCAGAACGGTGTCCGCCGAACAGAGTCGTCTTGAATCTCGAGCCGATATCTGGGGGAGTGAGATGTTCAGCGAAACGTCGTCTGTGTGAATGATAATAGCTACCCACTCCGACACCGGGTACGCCCAGAGCTGGAAGAGGGCAATCAAGACCATCTCGAAAGTGGTGAGGAGCGAGTTCAGACCATCGCTGATGTTGTCGGCGCTCCAGTAGGTTGTGTCGTGAATGTAGCCATAGGTCTGAAGCGTGGAAAAGACAAAACCCTTCAGGAGCAAGCGTCGTCAGCGACTGTTCTCGCTTCTTGGGCGCAGAAAGATCGATCCGAGAACTCACTTGATAGAAGACGAGCGCGACGATGATCTTGATGGTGGTGAACTTGGCGAGCGGCTGATGTCCCTTGAGTTCTGGCGCGATGAGAACGTAGAGCACGAACTGTGGAGAGAGGTGGGATCAGCTCCCGCCGAGGTCTGGAATTGAGGATCGACTCACCAATCCATAGAGAGCGACCGACAAAGAGATAAAGTCGATGATGAAGAGGTAGACGGAGGCAAAGCGGAATGACCATGATGTGCCACAGTAGACGCCCAATGCCTCACAAACCACGGCGGCGAACGAGATCCTGCTCAAAGCGAGTCAGCTCGGCCCGGGCAGTCACTTGCTCGCCCACCTCCGAGCGAGACTAAACGCACAAAGGCTTCAACAGAGCGTATTGAAGAACACTCCACTTGACGTTGACCAAGAACTTGGGTTTTGAGGGACGGAAGCGCCTGTGGAAGGTGGAGAATCAGCTCGGTAATCTCGGCCTCATCGACCCTCTGAACCTCACCAGCAACAGAACGGGAATACTAGCTTCCGCTTCTCCTTGGTAGCAATCACTTCTCGCTGCTCTGCTGGCGATGCTGAGAGATACAGCAAGATCCTGCGAAAGAGAGAGGGTCAGCTCCGTCGAACGATCGCCGAAACCGCTCGGTACGGGCTCACAAGACGAGGAAGGCTGCAATCGCCAGGCCTTCGTATGCATCCCTGATGAGCTGGAAATATTCTTGATGGCGAAAGTAGAGGTAGGAGAGGAAGGAGCCGAGGGCGAAGACTGCCGGGGTGAGGAGGAGGCGTACGATCTGCCTCTGCTCGAGCCTGTAGGGTGGGACGTCAGCGAGTTTCGAAGACTAGCATTGACAGTACTCACGGCTTCCGATAGTTGGTGCAATGCCGGTAGATGTTCCAGCCCGCGATGAGCCAAGTTAAGACCGTGAAGATGGCGGCGAGCCTCCAACCGGCGACCGACCATGAACTCCAGTCTCCCGTCCAGAAATGATCAGGAGATACAGCTTCCGTGTTGGACTCTGGGCAGGTGCCATTGGTGAGAGCCGAGAGGATGGAACGAGCTAGGAGATGCCGACTCATGTCGACGTAAAGGGGAAGAGGGGAAGAGGGAGGCCGAACCGGATGGGTATAGGTGAGCGCGAGCGTGTGCAGATGTCCTTCGAGATGTGGCTATCCGCTGCTGCTGCTGGGAAGGCGTTTGCGCGGCGTAAGGCGAAGGAGGCGAGTTGTTCGACCCCGAGGAGGCGCTGCGAACGAGCGGCGCTGCGGTAATTCTGAGTGTTGTAGTCGAGCAGGCTACAGGTTGGAGCTCGACGAGGTGGGAGATCCAAGAATACGATGAGAGCGGAGGAGAAAGAGAACCGAGTCGCGCGAGCTGCTCGGGGTGGGGAGGCTGGGAAGCAACTTGGAGTCTCTCTGAGAACGGCGAGCAGGCGGCAGTAGAAAGGCCAAAGGTGCTGTAGTAGGTTGATTGAGCTGGTCCCAGCTTCCTCGATCCCGACTCCCTTCCGAGCTCGTTGCCCCCTTTTTTTGCTCTTCGCCGAGACGTCGGCTCGGAGACCTTTTGCTCCTGCAAGCGAGCTCTCTGCGAAGCGAAAGCAGCCGCATCACCATTGTAGATAGTACAACAGAAACCTTGCAAGTCGATACCGGCCTCTCCCCTCCGAGAGCTGAGCTTCCAACCTCGTCCTCTCTCCCGCCTCACGGAGCTTCCTCCTACTCCAAGTGGCTCCATGGATCGCCGAACCAGCTCTCCCTGAAGTAGACAGTCGGTTGTCCATTGTTTCCGGGTCCATCGTAGCGCGGTCGCTGTGCAGAAAGAGGCGGAGAGCGAAGAGGGAGTCGAAAAGGTCAGCTCGGAGCGTCACAGAGAGCACGGCGAAAGCACAACACACCTTGTTCGGCCCTCCTCCTCCACCCTGACCTCCGCCCCTGCCTCCTCTGCCTCCTCCTCGCCCTCCACCGCTATTGAAGCCCTGCCCTCCTCCTCCTCGCCCGCCTCGTCCACCTCTTCCCCCTCGTTGCCCACCATGCCCACCACCCCTCGAGTTGTAGTCCATCCCTGCTCCTGGTCGGCCCTGCTGTCCTCCCATCTGCGGTGGTGGAGCATGGTTCGAGCGCTGCTGGTGTTGAGGCGCTGAGGCGGAAGGTGCAGAGGGTTTAGGAGGATGATTGTGCTTGTCTTTGGCTCCACTACCGGAGAATGACGTTGGTAGACCGCTGAGATCCATGCTGTGCGAGGACGTGTGGAGACGAGTGAGAAGCGGGAGCGAGAGAGGCGCAGTGGGCGCGAAGAGGAGATCTAGCAGCTCGAGTCATGTCTTGGTGCAGTGCACAGGGCTGTGACTCGGTTCACGCGCAGCTAGGTAGCTTGCTCGCCGTGTTGCAGCTGTATGACTCCAGCATCAGCCTCTGAAGTTTCGCCGAGCTCTCTTTCGCACCCTCGCCGAAGCGTCGACGTCTGCACGCAGAGAGAGGTCTTCATTGCACTGTCCAGCTATACAGGCTCTACGAATCGCCCGTGCGCCACACCGCTCCAAATCCGAGCCTCGGAGAGAGCGCCTTGCAAGCCTGAATGAAGGTCGCGCCGAGGGAGGAGGGGGCGGTTTGGAGGGGAGCGTAGGAAGAGGAAGAGAGAAGTGAAGGAGGGGAGAGGGGAGACAGTGTTGGTGACGGTGGTGATTTGTGGAGGAGTTGATGTAGAGTGAGGTCGAGTGAGGCGGCGACTATCGGAGTGGCGAAGCGCAAGTCAGCTTTCGGGTACGAGATCCACGGGGATCATGGACAGCACAACACGGAGAGAGCGTTTCCGACGCCGGCGATGGCAGGGTGCACAACTCGTCTACACATCACTCGGAAGTGAAACCGCGCGGCGCTCACTCCCACAGCGAAAGTCGACGAGTCAAGCGCTCCAATCTCTCCGTCTCGGGCACGGCTCCCGCTGACTTCGACGAAGAACCGGAGAACCTTTACAATGCACGCTCCGACCAGCTTTCCGCTAGCCGTATCGCCATGGGGAGCGTCCAGCGGCCAGCGTCTCGTCTCGAGCTCGCGATGGCGATGGCGAGGAATACATGACAACATAGATCCATCCACGCGAGTTCTCCAGCTGCAGCTGAGCACTCGACGCAGAGAGCCGAGTCGCGATATCTTCCGGCCTACTGACCTCCGCTTCCGCAAGAACCGGGAGCGAGGGAGAGGAAGCTGAGACAGGGCAAGCGATGGAGATCGAGTAGAGAGTGAGCGCACAGCTAGCAACACTTGGCCAGCTGTAACGTCCACTACTCTCGACCGCATCCTCGCCTTCCCCTTCCTGCTCGACGGGCTAAACCGACCCATCGCCGATGCACTGAAGCAATCAACCAGCAGTCGATCCTTGACAACTGCACACCCAGCGAAGCTCACGCTACATCTACTCAGCTGGAATGAGCTACTCAAAAGCCACAGCGAGGCCCACGAGCACCTCGGATCCAGCGAGAGACGAAGCGAGCTCGGCGAGGAAGGGCTAGTCCGAGGCGCAGGCTGTCGACCAACATCGAACGCGACAGTGCCTTCCAGTTCCATCGCTACAGACAACAAACCATCTTTCTGTCTAGCCATTGCGAACCTCAGAAGCCTGCGCCTGCGCCTCCTGCCGGCCGCTGCCTCCCACGACAATGCCCTCGCGCCAGCACCGAGACGAGTCGAGTCGGCCGTGTCGGTCAAGAGGTCGGCATCGACCTCGACCCACGTCTAGCTGTCCATGAGAGTCGATAGCTAGCCCATGTGGTCGAAGTCGCGAGCCTCGGTGATCAACGCCTCCTCAGCCTCGACGAGCCGGCCGAGCGAGAGCTAGAGAGCCAACGGACGCAAACGCACATCAAGGCCCCCAAGCAGCTTACCTGCCCGAGAGCCAACCGATAGCATTGAGACGTAGTGTAGCTCGCCACGAAAGCAGAGCAGCGAGCAGCTTCGGGTCCGTGTCTGAGAGCTAGAGCCATCACTGGCGCTCGCGACGGAAGAAGGACGCCGTCAACACCAAACTCTGCATCCTACAGTGCTCATCGAGCACCGCAGACTGCCAGAACAGCGGACGAACCTCCTCTCCACCCCGCGCCGACAGTCCTGGCACGCGCAGGGAGATGCGAGAGGCTTACAGAAACGCTTATAGCAGCGCAAAAGTGAGCTCCTGGGAAGCTCACTGTGCAACAGCAGCGTCTCTCGAGTCTCTCGCACCCTACCATCCGCCGACTCGGCGAGCCAGAGCCCAGCTCATATGTCCGACGAAACTCGAGCGGGAGGTCAAGATGCCTGCTGAAGAGATATCTGCCAACCAAGCTTGCTCGCCCCCGGCGAAAGCGACACCGAGTGTAGTCCATCTCAGCGAGGCGGACGAGCACTTCGGGGCTGGCGAGGCGAGGCGAATCGAGCGCAGCAAGGAGCGCCGAAGAGGAGTGCTGACTGCCAGTGAGCCGTAGACAGTGAAAACTTGGGCCAACTTTATCGCCAGGACTGAGCAGGCCATCCAACCTACTCGGCCATCGCGAAGAGCCGTCGTCCTCCACCCCCCTGAACGGAGCTCCGAGGCCGAGACGAGCGCCGAGACAAAGCTGCCAGGCAGGTGCAGAACCAGATCTTCAACACCTGCGTACACATGACCAGCGACAATCGTGGGCAATCGTCACTGGCCATGAGCGAGCCTCGCAGCGTTCCAGACCTCGATTCGGAACTCACTCGACTTGACTCCAACTTGGACAGCCGCGCGAGTGTGGCCGAGTGCTCGTTGAGCTCGCGCGTGTCGACGACGGCGCGTAGCAGCTGTCTCTCGGAGAGCTGTGCTCCTGGTGACAACAGCCGCTGGGCCGACGAAGCGCCGAGCTCACTCCACCACCGCTGGACGAGCGCCGAGCTGACGAGCCCAACCGTCCCCCAGCGACGGGCCTGCGGAATCTACGAGCTAGGTGAAGGGCCCGCAAGACAGTGATACACATGGGTAAGCCACAGCTCCCTCTGAGCCGCCGCCCACCCATGCACGAGCGTGGAGCACCCTGCAACAGCTCGGCACTTCTGCCGACAAGTGTCAGGGCATCTGTGCAGGCCGACGCGCCACACGTACGACGGTAGTAGGAGCAACTGCATTGCCACTACCACTAGCCGATGAGAGCGCGCGAGCCCTGCACTGCGCCACACTGTCGAGAACGAGAGGGAAAGCCTCGCGCGCCGAGCTGGACTCTGAGCTGCCTGTCGACGACAGAGAGTCCGAGTGTGCAATGGGCAGCAAGCCGAACGACTCTCGCCAGCTCATCTTGTGGCTCTACGTGATCACCGAGCACGCAAAACCACGAGAAAAAGGGCAGAGAAAACGCCGTCCCGCCGAGTGAGTTGAGAAGCACCGAGCGAGTCATGTGGAGGCAGAAGCGAGAACACGAAGACCGATACCTCCATTCAAGCGTGTAGTATACTTCATCGAGCACATTACCCCCCCGCTCAGAACGTGAAGAGCGACCGCCTCTGCTCGCTCCGAGACGGGAGAACAACGGCGCCCGCGGCGAAGTGCGAGACACTTTCCAGAACGCGCGTATCTGAGGTACAGCAGGCCCTGCCGAGCTCACGGTACTGCAGAACAGCCGTTCAAGCGTACCCCGCTGCTCTCTTTAGCAGCAGCTGCCTCGAGAGGGAGAGATGTCGCCTTCGAATCGGCGTATAGAAATAGAAAAGGCGGGCGCCTGGAAATGACCAAGCGTTCGATGTACTCTCATGAGCATCCCGAGCGTTCGGAGAGCCAGCGAGCCCGCCTCCTCCCTCCTCGGAAGTCCCGAACGCCGACCACGCCGAGCAGTGAAGAGGCGCCACAAAGAGGTTGATATCCGCAGGACGGGGCAGACCGCTCAAGTCTCCTGTGCTTCGAGAAGCCCTCTGTAGCCCCTCCTGCTCTCTACCCCATCAGGCAGTAGCTCAGCTCGAGGCCCCAGCTCCCAACGCCGCTGAGGTGCTTGCGAGACGAGCGACTCCTAACGTCTACAAGGAGGATCATCGGAGAGCAATTGCCGTACAGACAACCACTCTCTGTACGATCTTGAAGGTACTGGCCGCTCGTCTGGCTCTCCTCCCCTACAGCTTCCGTAAAGCTGCTCGAGCGCGTTTGGGACTACTCGCTGCCTGTTTGGCTGACTGTGCTCGCCCACCGAGCACAGCATAGCAGGCATAGTAGACTACAGATCCAATAGACTCTTACGCCCGCGAGCGACCGGCCCAACTCCCATCCCCAGCGAGCAGCGAGCAGCGAGCGAGCCGCACGCGCCCTCTCTCTCCCCTCCTCATCAGACCCTCCAGCAGCTCCCTTACAGCACCACCAGCATCGAAAGCACTCTCGACTCACCTGCACTGCTTCCCGTCTGCTCACCGCCCTCTCCAGCTCGACTCCCGCCGCCGCCCGACTGGCGCCTGGTCTTGTCGAGCTAGAAAGCTACATGACGGTCCTTGGTCGATCTTGATGCTCAGGGTTGCATTCGAGTGCGACTCGATGAGTTGTAGCTGGCTTGGCGGCGCATGTTGGATGAGACGAGTTCGAGAAGCTACGTGTGAGAGGGAGAGAGAGACGAAACCGGCGAGCGGCGAATGGCCTCGAGGTTGAGGGGCTTTGAATTGCTCTGAAGCAAGCCGGAGCACTCGAGAATCAAACAGTGCTATCGACACAGCGGATTGTAGACGCAACTCGCTCCACTGCACCTCGGAGCTCCAACTGACATGCGCCGAGCTCTCGCTTTCGCCGAGTCAAAGCCTCGAGATCGTAAGCTCAATAGTGCCGCTCTCGTTCAAACTTGACTACAGCACCCTCGGCACAGCCTTCCACTCCCTTACCGCCCTCGTCTCCTCCAACTGCAACGCCCACACCAAGCACTCCCTCTCCCTCTCCTTCCTCCTCCCTTCCACTCCGGGCACAAGCTGGAAGCACCGACTCAACTCGAACCAAGCTTCTGGCGAGTCCCACCCTTGTCGCTTGGTGAGCGTCTCAAGGATCCCTTCGGCGAAGGGAAGCTTTTTGGTTAGGCCTGAGGGGGTGGAGGTGGCTTCAGTGAGGTAGAGGCGGGAGAGGTGAATGAGAGCGGGAGAGTGGTCGGGGACAAAGGAGAGGGCTTTGGCGAGGCAGGTGCGCGCGAGGGAGAGGTCGGAGCGGGCGGTGTGGTAGAGGGCGAGCTGTGGACGAAAAAGAAAGGTCAGCGCCGAGGCCGGAGAGAGGAAAGCGAGAGGGAGAACTCACCTGCACCCAAACGTCGGGATCATCCGCATCCAGCGTCTCCGCCTCTGCGATCGCTCCCTTGGCATCCTCCAACCTCCCCGCCCTCCTATACGAAGCAGCACTCAACAGCCACAAGTCGACGAGCAGCTTAGTCGCCCGAGGATTGGTCTCCACTGATGGGATGGGGTTGCCACCGCTCAGCCGAGTCGCTGTGGCGTCGTCGGAGGAAGGAGTGCTGGGCGAGTTGTCGAGCGAGACGACGGAGGGGTTGTTGGCCTCTATGGCGAGTGAGCGCCGAGATCCGGCAGCGTTGCTCGAGGAGAGGTTGGTAGGGGTGCGAAGGCCTGTTGGAGCGCGTAGAGGTCAGTCAAGAGCACAGGGAGCGAGGGAGGGAGCAACTTACCAGGAGCATGCGAAGCGATGCTGTGTCGAATGCTCCGTGGTCGACTGAGGATCGAGTGAGCCTTCTTGGTCGAACCGGGGGGCTCGTTGATGGAAGGGATGTTAAGCGTAGGTGGTGCCGTTTTGGTGGTTTCTGCGAGCGAGAGGACTGTCGTCAGTCTCATCGCGAGCGGGCGAACAATCGGCGGAAGCTCACCTGGCACGTCCTTGATGTTGGCGAAGGCAGCCGAGAAATACGCTAACAAGCTCTGCTGGTCGAGAAGAGCCGCCTCAGGACCCTCCATCACCTCGATAACAACGTTCTTGGTGATCCTCAGCTGCACCTCGGCCTCGAGCTGCTCCGTTTCGTCGCGGAAGTACTCGAAAGCCGAGAGCCCCGAGACGGTCGAGACGGGGTCGTCGAGATGCGAAAGTCGAGCGTCGATGCCATTGAGGTCGACGCCATTGCCGTTGGTCTGAGGCTTCAGCGACTCTTCGACCTCCTCCTCGTCCTCGACCTCCTCATCCAGCGCAGTTTCGAGCACCAACAAACTGTTCCCCCAATCCTTGCCCTTGGCTCCAGCGAGAAGACCGAGCAAATGCCACGCCTCTCGACTCTTCTTGCCGCCGGGGAGGGAGACAGCCATGCGAGCCTTCTCGAGAGCGGGCTCAAGCTGACGAAGTTCGGCGAGTTGGTAGGAGAGGTGGTAGAGTGTTGGCCAAGAGGTGGGGTCGAGGACGTGAGCTTTTTGGAGGTGGGTGAGAGCTTGCGAATGCGCCGTCGGTCGAGTCGAGGGGTTGGCGTCTGCGAGCGGAAGACTTAGCTCGGCGCTCGACGAAAGACGAAAGACAGCAGGACTCACCCTTAGCAGCCACCGCCCCGATCGCCACACCCAACGCCTCCTCAATCCTACTCTCCAACTTCGCATCCTCCTTAACCCCCACCTCCTCCGTCCCATCAAACACCTCCCTCGCCTTCCTCGCAAATTCCAACCCCCTCTCCGGCATCCCCAAATTCCTCACAAACACCCTCGTAGCCCACACGGCCGTCCTCACAAACATCTCATCCGAATCGAAATCGCTCTCCGCTTGTTCGTCGCTCTCCCCCTTCCCAGCGAGATCGGCCTTCTCGTCCAATTCTTCCCCCTTGGCTTCGGCAGCTCGGAACCTGCGCAGTACACGAGCGACTTTGCGAGGATCCGTTTCCTTGGACTTGGCGAAGAGGTCGAGGTAGAGGGAGAGGGATTTAGCTGCTTCGGCGTGGGAACCGAGGGCGACGAGAGCGCGGGAGAGATGGCGGAGGAGACGGTGGGTTGCGAAAGTGTGGGTGAGGGCTCGGTACATGATCTGTGTTGTGAGCGCGGGACAGCGTCAGCGAGCGAGCTTTCGGGAGAAGAACCCAAGGGAGTGAGCGACAACTCACATCGACCACCTCCTGGGCTCCTTCCCTCCCCGCTCCACTCCTCCTCCATCCCTCCTCGACCTGATCCAAGAATATCAAATACCGCTCATTACTCTCTCCCGCGGCAGGGAGCTTCGTCTCCTTCTGCAGAATCGCCTCCTGCGCTCGATTCGAGAGGGAGAGATCGGCCCATGAGTGGGTGGCGTAGAGAAGGTGGCGGAAGGAGGTGTGGATAGTGAGCAGACGAGAAGGGGTGTAGGGCGTGAGAGAGGCGGGAAGAGAGGTGCGGGAGGAGAGATATATGTAGAGTTTGTGGTGAGGGTACGAGGTGCTCGGCGGGCTGTAACGTTCGAACAACGAGGTTCAGCTTCATCCTATGACTCTCGAGTCTCAAAAGACGAACGCACCTATTCTCCCTGCCCCAAGCGCACAGCCTGAACAAGACGTCTTCTCCCACGCGATGCAGCTCGACGTCTCCACCGCTTTTCGATCCACTGTTCTGCAGGATATCAACCGCCTCGTCGTAAACTCTTGTAGCGCGAGTGTATGCCGTCGAAGCCTCAAGCGGGCGAGAGAGATGGGTAAGAGAATGTCCTGTTCGGCGAGAGGGCGAAGGCGAGAATGATCAGCTCCGTGCTCGAAGGAGAGCTCCAACAGCGAGGGCGATAGAGAAGAGCTGCACAACTCACCCTCGACCGCACTACCCACCACCCTCAGCACCAAATCATACCCCTCCCAAGCTCCATCAACCGGACATTCCAACTCGACTCCGTGCAATCCCTCGAGACATTTCTCCCACTCTCCCAACGCAGAGAGGGCATGCGCTCGAACGATCCGAGCCGAGTTCTTTTCAAAGGGAGTGCCCGAGCCGGATCCGAGAGAGGCGTCGAGAGCGGAGAGGGCGGTTTGGAGGGGACCGTGGGAGGATGAAGGAAGAGGTGAAGGAGGGGAGAGGGGGGAGAGGGTCGGTGACGGTGGTGATTTGTGGAGGAGTTGGTGTAGAGTGAGGTCGAGCGAGGCGGCCGAAGCGACGACTATCAGAGTGGAGAAAGGGGACGTCAGCTTTGGGTACGAGATGTCAGGGGATGATGAAGACCGAGTTGGGCAGCACAAGACCGACGGAACGTTTCCGACTCTAATAACGGCAGGGCCTACACGCCATCGCCATCACCGCGAAAATGCACCCGCTCGGCGCTCACTCCCACAGCGAAAGTCGACAAGTTAAGCGCTCCAATCTCTCCGTCTCGGGCATGGCTCTTGCTGACTCCGACGATGACCCAGAACAGCTATACCATGCACTCTGACCAGCTTTCCGCTAGCCGTATCGCCATGGAGAGCGTCCAGCGTCTCGTCTCGAGCTCGCCGTCGGCGAGGGCGATGGCAAGGAAGACACCAGACATCCGTTCATCCACGCGAGTTCTCCAGCTGCAGCTGGACACTCGACGCGAGAACCATCTCGCGATGCCTTCCGGCCTACTGATCTCGTCATTCGAAAGAGCGCGGGAGCGGTTTCCACGAGGGGGAAACGAAGAGAAGCGCAGGAGAGAGTGAGCGCACAGCTAGCCACACTTGGCCAACCATAACGTCCACTACTCTCGAGCTCATCCTTGCCTTCCCCTTCCTGCTCGACGGGCCAAACCGACCCCTCGCCAAAGCACTGAAGCAAAGACGAGCAGTCGAGCCTTGACGGCTGCACAGCCAGCGAAGCGCACGCTCCAGTCACCTCAAGCTGAACAAGCTACTCAAAAGCCCCAGAGAGGCTCTCACGAGCAGCTCGTATCCAGCGAAAGACGAAGCGAGCTCGAGGTGGAAGGGCTGGTCCGAGGCGCGGGCTGTCATCCAATGCGGCAAGTCTTTCAGGTTCGATCGCTACAGCCAACAGACCATCTTTCTGTCTAGCCATTGCGAACCTCAGAAGCCTGCGCGTTCGGCGCCCTGCTGGCCGCTGCGTCCACCGACAATGCCCTCGCGCCAGCACTGAGACCAGTGGTAACGACATCAACACACGTCTAGCGATCGGTCAGAGTCGATAGCTAGTCCATGTGGTCGAAGTCGCGAGCCTCGGTCATCAACGCCTACTCAGCCTCGACGAGCCGGCCGAGCGAGAGCGAGAGAGCCAACGGACGCAAACGCACATCGAGGCCCCCAAGCAGCTTACCTGCCCGAGAACGAACCGATAGCGTCGAGCTGCAGACGAGCCCGCTTCGAAGCCTGAGAAGCGAGCAGCTTGAGGTCCACGTTTTGAGAGCTAGAGCCATCATTGGCGCTCGCGACGGAGAAAGGACTTCGTCAACGCCAGAATCTGCATCCTACAGTGCTCATCGAGCACCGCAGACTGCCAGAACAGCGGGACGAGACCCCTTCCCATCCAGCGCCCGAAAGTCCTCGCGCGCGCAGGCAGATGCGAGAGCCTAACAGAGCCGGACGCTCAACAGCAGCGCAAAAGTGAGTTCCTAGGGAGCTCACTGTGCAACAGCAGAGTCTCTCGAGTCTCTCGCACCCTGCCATACGCCGACTCGGCGAGCCAGAGCCCAGCTCATATGTCCGACGAAACTCGAGCGGGAAGTCGAGATGCCTGCACAACAGATATCTGCCATCCGAGCTTGCTCGCCCCCCGGCGAAAGCGACACCGAGTGTAGTCCATCTCACCGAGGCAGACTCGCATCTCGGACCTAGCGAAACGAGACGAGACGAGCGAGGCAAGGAGCGCCGAAGAGGAGTGCTGAGTGCCGGTGAGCCGTAGGCAGTGGGAAACCTCCGCCAAGTATATCACCAAGACTGAGCAGATCATCCGACCTACTCGGCCATTGCAAAGAGCCGTCGTCCTCCACCACCCGGAACAGCACCGAGGCCGAAACGAGCGCCGAGACAAGTTGTCAGGCAGGTGCGGGTTCGGAATTGTAAGGTGCAGGAAGCACAAGACCAGCCACAGCTGCGAGCGAGCGTCGCATGGCCACGAGCGAGCCTCACAGCTACCGACTCGGCTCGCGGCACTCACCAGCGCGCAAGTTTGACCGAGTGCTCGTTGAGCTCGCGCTTGACGACAACGGCACGTAGCAGCTGTCTCTCCGAGAGCTGTGCTCCTTGTGACAACAGCCGCTGGGCCGACGAAGCGCCGAGCTCACTCCACCACCGCTGGACGAGCGCCGAGCTGAGCAGCCCGACCCTCACCCAGCGACGAGCCTGCGGAATCTACGAGCTAGGTGAAGGGCCCACAAGACAGTGATACACATGAGTAAGCCACAGCTCCCTCTGAGCCGCCGCTCACCCATGCATGAGCGTCGAGCACCCCCCCACCCCAACTCGGCCCTTCTCCGAGAGGCTTCGGGGCATCTGTGCAGGCCGACGCAAGCCACACGTACGACGCGTAGTAAGAGCCAACTTCATTGCCACTACGACTAGCCGATGAGAGCGCGCGAGTCCTGCGCTGCTCTAGAGAACGAGAGGGAAAGCCTCGCGCGCCGAGCTGGACTCTGAGCTGCCTGTCGACGACAGAGAGTCCGAGTGTGCAATGGGCAGCAAGCCGAACGACTCTTGCCAGCCCATCTTGTGGCTCTACGTGATCACCGAGCACGCAAAACCACGAGAAATAGGAGGGAAAACGCCGTCCCGCCGAGCGCTGACAAGGGGGAGCAGAAGCGAAGAAGCGGGGACGGGAAGCGAGGACACCGGCATCGCTTCTTCATCGAGCGTGTAGCGTACTCCATCAGGATACGCCATCTCACTCGGAAGAGGAGCAGAACGAGCGACCGCCGCTGCTCGCCGTTCCGAGAGGGCAGAGCGAACGGCGCCCGCGCCGAGGTGCGAGACACTTTCCAGAACGCCTGTATCTGCAGTACAGCAGGCCCTTCCGAGCTGACAGTACCGCAGAACAGAGCTTTGAGCGTACCCCGCTTCTCTTCATAGCAGCTGCCTCTCCCTCGAGTGGGAGATGTCCCCTTCGAATGTGCGTATAGAGTTAGGAGAAGGAGGGCGATGAGAGGCTCACCAAGCGTTCGACATACTCTACTGAGTATCCCGAGCGTTCGGAGAACCAGCGAGCGCGCCTCCTCCCTCGAGAGAGACCACGCCGAGCAGTGAGGAGGCGCCACAAAGAGGCTGATATCCGCAGGACGTGGCAGACCGCTCAAAGTCTCCTGTACTTCGAAAAAGGCCCTCTGTAGACCCCCACTCTCTACCCCATCAGGCAGTAGCTCAGCTCGAGGCCCCCGCTTCAACCCGCCCCGTTGAGACGAGCGACTGCTAACGTCCACAAGGATCGTCGGAGAGCAGTTGCCGTTTTTCAGACGGCCACTCTCTGTTACGATCTGGGGACGTACTGGGCCGGTCGTCTGGCTCTCCTCCGCTACAGCCTACCTCGGAGCGGGCTCAGACGCGCTGCACGTGCTGCGCTGGTTTGGCTGGTTGAGCTGTGGTGGAGGGAGGAAGCAGGCGTAGCAGCCTGCAGATATTGCAAACTACTACACACCCGCGAGTCCCTCTGCCCAGCTCCACCGCGAAGCAGCGCCCTCCGAGCCGGGAGGGACCAAACACGCCTCTCTTCGGCTAGATGTAGCCTCTCCAACCCCTCCCAGTCCAGCCCATCCCAGTAGACCTCATCCAGCGCAATGAGAAACAGCAACTCGAGAGATTGATGAATGACTCACCTTCCCTGTGAAGATTATGTTTGCCAAACTTCCTCAAGAGCTCTTTCCAATCCATCCCTCCTCCTCCTGTTGAAGTAGTAGTAGGAACGAGATGACCATCTTTTGTAGCTGGATGAGTGATAGTCCATCTTGCTGCACGACGAGCTGAATCGAGCGTGGAGGAGTAGAGGGAGGATTTGGAGGGGGAGGAGGAGGGGGACATGGCCCCGAGCTAGGAGGGAGGAGGGAGGACTGGGCGATGAGTGGGTAGACGGGGGACCCCAGTTGGAGCTGTAACGCTACAGAAACGAGGCCGAGATGAGTCGAGATGAGATGAGACGAGGAGTGAGATGTAGCAAGGCAACCCTCAGAGCTCAGCCTCGTCGTCGAGGGGTCGCCGACTTGGCCGCTGGGGGGCGCTTCTTCTTCTTCTTCTTCTCCGCCCGCTCGCTCGCTTCCTTCAAATCGACAGTCAAATCTACAAGGCTACAACTCTTTCTCACAGGCTTCTACTCAGACCATCCTACAGCCCTACAACTCCCAGCCTTCTCCCTCCAACACTTCCAACCCACAACAGCGTCATCCGAACGCGACCCGTGCGTTTCTGACCTCTACAAGGCTACAGCTCAACTCACTTACTATCCGTCTATAGTAGTCAACAACCATGTCCTCAGCGGCCTACTCGACTTCCTCGCCTACTTCCACTCCCTCCTTCGGACAACTCAGTGAACCACCAACCACTTTGAAATTGCTGGTCATTGGTGCGTTCGGTCGTCACTGCTTCTATCGCATCTGTAGCCTCGTACTCGTACAGCTGTCAGAGCTGTACGAGGGTACAGAACCGAGGAGACGCCAGGACGGGGAATGCGAGAGCCAGACGGGGGGTGGCGTTCGCTCTTGCTCTGGCTCGAGGGCGGGTTGGAGCTGTAGGACTACAGTTTCAGCTTCCACAACCTTATCCTCCGCGCCTCCCTCGCTCCCTTCCTCCCACTCCGACCTTCTCTCGCCACCCCCATCGCTCATCACGCGCTTCCTCCGCACCGCGC
Organism: Leucosporidium scottii; assembly: GCA_003054985.1. Lineage (NCBI taxonomy): Eukaryota > Fungi > Basidiomycota > Microbotryomycetes > Leucosporidiales > Leucosporidiaceae > Leucosporidium > Leucosporidium scottii. Next base: position 302,293 of record MWVB01000016.1, read on the forward strand.
CGCTCCTTTCGCTTCATCATATCCCAAACTCGCTACATCCTTCCACCCAACGATCGCTGACCCAATCCTCCCTCTCGTTCGGATTTGGACACGAAAACAGGCGCCTCCTCGGTCGGGAAATCCTCCCTCCTCCTCCGCTTCACCGACGAACTCTTCCTCTCGCCCGACGAAACGTCCGGTCCGTTTGCTTCTTTGCTCTTTCTTCTTCCTTTCTCCCTCATCTGGACAAATACTGATCTTCCCCTGCCCCTGCCCCTCCCCTCCCCCGCTACGCTACGCTCGCGCCCAACTCGCCGAAACATCGAAACAGCCACCATCGGAGTCGATTTCAAAGTCAAAGTCATCGAACGAAGGGGTCGTCGTTGGAAGTTGAGCATCTGGGTCAGTTCTAGTCTCCTTCGGTGTCCCTTCCCTTCTCCAAACCCCCCGCGACAAGTTTAGCTGACCTGATGATCTCCCCCCTCGGCGTTGCGTTCGAACAGGACACGGCGGGCCAAGAACGGTTCAGGACTTTGACTTCCTCTTACTATCGTGGTGCGCAGGGCGTGATTCTCGGTGAGCCTTCTTCTTCCTCCTCCTCCTCCTCCTCGGCCTCGTCTCGCTTTCGTTCGATTACGCTGACTCCTCGCCCCCTCCTCGCTCCCACGCCACCGCCCACCTCTCTCGCACACCCTCTTCCCCACCCCACCCTGGGTCGCTCGAATCCTCGCTCCCCCACAAAACCCAGTCTACGACATCACCGCCCGCGATACGTTTGAATCCCTCACTTCCTGGATCGCCGAACTCGACACGTTTGCTGGATCGGGACAGGGCGCCAAAGATGTGGTGAGGATGATTGTGGGGAATAAAGTGGATAAGGTTCGTGTGTTTCTTTTGTCTTCTCTTCTCTCGGCCTCCCCTCGCCGCCCCTCGCCGCGCCCTACAAAGGCAAAGCGTATAACTCATGCTCGCTCCGCTCGCTCGCTTGTGAAACAACAACAGGAATTCTCCCGCACCGTCCCTCAAGCAGAAGGCGCCGCTTTCGCCGCGGCGCAGAACCCTCCATGGTTGTTCATGGAATGCTCGGCTAAGAAGGGTGGGGAGGAGGTCGTGGGGGGGGAGGGATTGTTTGGGAGGGTGGTGGATCAGGTGGGTCTTTCTTCGTGTCTCCTTTCGTCTTCTTTGGGGCGGGGAGGTTGCGGGTTGGAAGAAGAGCAAGGGCGCCGAGCTGACTCCCGACCCCGACCCCGACCCGACGCGCACACACACACACACAACAGATCATCGACACCCCCTCACTCTACACCAAATCATCTCCCTCACACCCTTCTGCAGGTGGGGGTGGAGGTCGTCGACCACCGGGCACTTACCCCTCCTCCGGAGGAGGAGGAGGAGGAGGGGGGACCATCAATCTCGAGGAAGAGATGCAAGGTGGTGCGGGGTGGTGCGCTTGCTGAGTTTTTCGGTCGGTTCGTTTGTCATGAGGGTGTAGTGTACTCGTTTTTGCCCCCCCTCCCCAGCTCGTCTTCGTTCGTTTGTAGTATTCCCCCCTCGCTCGCTACGCTCGCTCTCGATTTGTGCCCCTCCTTCCACACTCACGTTCACGTGATATACAGTACATTTAGCTCCTCCCAACATAGTAATCATCATCCTCTAGCTTTCTCGTGTAAATCAATTTTTTTTTTGCCCTTCAGAGGTGCGCAGGAAAAGAGGGAGAGCAGAGCAGAGCGAGAAGGGAAATGAAAGCTCGGCGCTGGTCGATTCGGCTCGGGGCCTCGGAGGGAGCTGCAAGTGGTGGATTGACTGTGGCTTGCTTGCTGCTTAGGGGTCGAGGAGCCAAGAGCTGTAGCAGCTCCCGCGTTCTGTAGCACTTTGTGGCCTCGCTAAGTGCTCTCCTCCACCCCTCTGACTTTGGGCGGCGCGCGACGGCGAAAGGAAAAGCCAGCTCCACCTCTCTATCTCTCTCTTACAGCAAAGATCAGAGATGATGAGCAAAATAGATAGATGTACAACATATAATGTTCACTCCTCCTCCTCCTCCTCCCTCACCACCACCTCTCCTCCTCCGCCTTCAGATCCCCTCCAACACCACCTCCAATCCCACCCGACCACCACCCTAACTCCCACATGATCACTAGCCCTCATCCACCCATCTACCGCTTCCCGATCCTTCACCCTCTGCCCCTGTCCTTGCCCTTGTCCTTGTCCTTGGCCTGGGCCTTTGCTCTTCGACGCCGAGTGCTGGGGCTGTTGTCGCAGAGGAGCATCCCCGAGATGCGAGTACTGTAGGACCTTCACCCCTCCCTCTCCCAGCCCCTCCTCCTCCTCCTCCTCCTCCGAAGCATCCCCACCACCACCACCACCATCGTGAGAGCCTCCTGAGAAATACACCCGATCCACCCTCCTACTCTTCCTCATCTTCCCCCTCGGCGCTCCTAGTACCCAAGGGTAAAGATGCCCAAACGTCGGTGGCGCTCGGAAGGCTTTTTCTTGCTCCTCGGCATCCTCCTCGGCGGCGGCGGCGGCGGAGGGACAAGCGTCTCTGAGAAGGTAGGGAGGGGATGTGAGGAGGGAAAGTTCGGAAGGGGTGGAGGGGTTGAAATCTGCTAGGAGGATGCGGATGGGAGGGGAGGTGGAACTGGGAGAAGGAGAAGGGGAGATGAAGAGAGAGGAGAGGACCGTGAGGTATTGCTCTTGCCGGAGGAGGGCGTTTTGGGGGAGGGAGGAGAAGTGGGAGGTGGTGAGGTGGATCTTTGGTGTGGGGTCATTGAGGTGCAAAGCGAGGAGAGCCGAGGAGAAGGGGAAGGTCAGCGCCGAACTTGGGGCTACTTCGTCTTTCGGCGCAGGCTGGTCGTCCACCTGCTGCACCGAGAGAGGCACTCGAGAAATATCTCTCACCTCCTTCCCTCCCACACCTCTCAACCTAACCTCAATCCACCCCTTCCCACCCTCCCCTTTCCCTCTCTCCATCCACCCAATCCCATCTAGCATCATCAT
>MWVB01000016.1:305303-350147 GCA_003054985.1 Leucosporidium scottii
CCCCCTTCCTCTTCACCAACATCGTCACCGCCTCTCTACTCCCCTCCTTTCCTTGCCCCCCTCCTCTTCCGCCTGCAACACGAGATTCCGTCACCCCCCACCACCCTTGCGTCCCTCCTCCCGCTACGAGGTAATCCCGCCGGATCCAATCGAGGCGGAGTAACGAGTTCCAGAAAGGGTTGCTGACCTCTTGCAAGGCTACTACATCTGCCCCAGACCCGCGGATGAGGGAGTGTAGAGCGTGCGTTTGGAAAGGCGAATGAGAGGGAGCGGAGGACCAAGTGTTGAGAGTGAGGAGAGTGAGCTTCTTCTTGTGTGGTGAGGTAGTGGAAGGAGGCGTGTAGGTTATCCATGAGTTGCTGGACGGGGTGTAGGTGGTGAAATGCGAGCGGTGGGGCTTGGGAGCTGAAATAGCAGCAGGAGCCTGGGAATCAGCAGCAGCAACGGCTGGAGCTGTAGGTTTCCGTCGTCTGCGCCGTCGTTTGTGCTGGGCTGTTGGAGATCCTTCGGCTGTTGAGGTAGCTTTGGCTGCTGGTCGGTGCCATTTTTTTGAGCGAGGCATGATGGCGAGAGCGAGAAAGAGGGGAGGACGCGGATCGAGTTGTAGGTGACTGTCAGGGGTATGGATCGCTAGACCTGTAGAGGAGTAGGAGAATCTTGTCTTTGAGTCATGTCGAGTCGGCGCGAGCTCTTTGTACCCCTCTCTGCTCATTCTCGGCGATAGCTTCGGCTCTCAGCAGCTGCTCCAGATCGTGTCTCTCCCTTTCCCCTGCACCGAGTTTGAGATCGAAAGAGCATGAAATTCCTTGATATTTCGAACACGTCCAGAACGCACGACTACTCCTCACTCCATCCACGCTCCTCCCTCCCCTTCCCCGAGATCCAACGAACGAGAGTCACAGCGAGAGAGAGAGAGAGCGGGAGGGAGAGGACTGCAAGAGGTGTATGCAAGAAGAAGGAAGAGGTGGTCGGATATAGTAGGCGGTAGAGGGCAAGAAAAGTCGGGAAGGGAGAAAAAGGCGAGAGGAAAGGGTCGAGAGGATGATTCGGCGAAGCTTGAGAAGGGGAGGGCTGGGGAAGGGCTGATGAGGTACAGGAAGAGGGGTCTCAGAAGCCGTGGACTTTTATGACATCCTTCTCTGCTCGTGTAGATATTGTTAGCATGTGGCGCGACCTTCTGGGAGGGCTTCCAATGAGCTCGGGCGGGAGATTTCAACGTACTGATGCCCTCCTCCATCAAAATCTCGGCAATCTTGGTCCTCTGATCTCCCTGCAGCTGGATAACCTGTCCCATCTCGTCATCCTCGACAATAGAGCCGTTGCAGGCGAATTCCTCTGTTAGACAGAGCGATAGCGAGACGAGCGGCGGGTTAGCTGAGCTCGCTGGACGGGGCGCGCAAGGCTGAGAGAAAAGCGAGGACGATACTCACTCTTGAACGCCTTGAGCAACTTCTTGGGATCGTAGGCCTTGGGCACTCCCTGGAGGGTCGTGATGGTCTTGCGGCCGTTGCGTTGTTGGATGCGAATGTGGATGTGCTCGGCTGTATCACATTGAGCGGAGGGCGTCAACGGACGTATAGCATGCTACAGAGCTAGAATGAACACGCACCTTGAGTCTGAACCTTCTTGGTCACCTCTGCCTGGACGTCCTCATCCGCTCCCTCGTCGGCAAAAGCGTCGTAAGGCTTGTTGAGAAGGGTTGAGCTCCTGTAGTGGTGTAGATGGTCGCGTGAGTGGTGCTTTTGGTAGCTGTAGGGGTACAGAGGCGATACAAACGTACATAAGAGGGTGAAAGAGGTGGGAAAGAAGTGGAAGAGAAGGGAGGAGAGCTGTGGCGAGTCGAAGGTCAGCGAGGAGCGTAGAGGTGATGGGCTACAGAGAGCTGTAGTGTAGCAGATCTGAGACGTACAAAAGCTGCAGAAGACGAGAAGTTGGTACAGAAACAGCTGCGAGTTGGCGGTCGGAGCGAGAGCCGTCAGCGCGTCGTCTCGTTCGAGGGTCATCCTCCCGCCCAATTCGACCTGATCCGCTACAGCTCTGGAGGTCAACCTGATTTGCTACAGAAATGCCCACTCGTCGTTCATTAATCATCGGGGCAGGTCCCGCTGGTTTGGTCTCCCTCAAGACTCTCCTACACTTCCCTCGCTCTCTCTCCTCCGACGGCGATGATGAGCCTCAATTCGACCCATTGATCTTGGAAGCAGCAGAGGCTATCGGGGGTACATTCGATCAAAGATCTTACGAGAACTCGACACTCGTATCATCCAAGCAGCTCACCGCCTTCTCCGATTGTGGGGGTCTCTCTCTCGCGACTCTTGAGCATCGCTGATCTCGCTGTGCTACACTACAGATCGAATCTCTTCGGAAACCGACCATCTCACCTTACCCGCCTACGTCAACTACCTGCAAGGCTACGTCAACCGCTTTGGATTGGATTCGCCCGTCGGAGCTAGATGGGAGGGCACGCCGATGGAGGGGAAGTCGAGGATTCAGTTGGGCATGCGGGTTGTGGGTGTAAGGAAAGAAGGAGGGGAACATAGAGTCAAGGTGGAGGGGAGGGATGGTGAGCTGGTGTCGTCTCTTTGTCCGGGCTCGGCGCGGAGGCAGAGGGAAGAGGAATCGCCGAAGCTGACTCTCTTCATTCGATCCGAACCCTACAGGCCGAATCTTCATCCTCTACGTCGACACTCTAACCATCTGCACCGGCCTCCACGTCACCCCCTCGGTCCCTTCCATCCCCGGGCTCCCCGAGAACCTGGTCCCTCAATCACCTCCCATCCTCCCTCCTTCCACCACCTCCTCCTCCGCATCCTCCGCCACGAAAGTCGATTCCACCGTATCGAAGGCGCCCGAACCCTCCTCCCCCACCCAATCAGCCGGTTCCAAATCCTTTGCCGAAGCTCTGTCCACCACCTCTCCATCCCCTTCCTCCCCCTCCCCCTCCCTCCGCTCCACTAAAGACACTCACACCAAATCACCAGTAGATTTCGAGCACCCCTCCTCCCCCTCCCTTTCCTTCCCCCTCAAACGTTCCCCCTCCTCCTCCTCCACCGCCGGTCGATCGCACGCGCATAAACGTTCCAGCTCGATGGCTTCCATCCCTCCCGTCCCATCACTCAAGGATTCGAGGCGGTATAGCTCCATCTCACATGCCGGAGAGGAGGAGCAGGGAGAGAAGGTGGAAGAGGAAGAGGGACAGCCTCAGTATCCCCCTGTTGAGGGCTGGGCGAGGGAGCTGCAGAAGGAGGGAGTGAGGGTCATTCATTCTAGTCAGTATAAGAAGAGGAGCGAGTTTGAGGGGAGGAAGGTGTTGATTCTGGGCGTGAGTTTCTCGTTCTCGTTCTTCCTGTCCCTCGTTCTCGCGTCTCGGCTCTGAGAAGAGGGAGAGCTGACGGGTGCTCCGAGCAGATCGGTGAGACGTCCATGGATCTGAGTTACGAGGCTATTCAGGGAGGTGCGAAGGAGGTGGTGGTGTGCCATCGTGGAGGGTGAGTCGGCGCTCTCTCTCTCTCGTCTGTCGCCGCTCAGTGCGCGGCTCACTAACTCGGCGATGGCGGCAAACAGCTTCCTCTCCTTCCCCAAGGTCCTCAATGACTTCCAGGTCTTTGGAGTGAGGTTCGATGGCGATTTGCCGATTGATGGGTTGGTGCGTTCGGCTCGATGCTCGCTCCTCGTCGGAAATTCGCACTGACTCCTTCCCCTCTCCGCCTCCTCTCGTCGCCTCGCCCACTCTCGCACTCGAGTAGATCACCAACCGTACGCCTCCTTTTCACTTCCTTCTCCCCTTCCCTCACCTTCTCACTGACCTTCTCTCCCTCGGCGCTCTTAATAGTCTTCGAAACGACCCACGTCCACCCCTGGGTCTCCGCCTCCCACCTCCGCTGGTTCATCTCCGATTTCATCATCAAGCGTGTCTTGTGGTTCCTCACCGGCACCCAAGCGGGATGTAACCAATGGGTCGGAGGTTTACCGCCGAGCAGGTTGGGCAGGGCTTATGTCTTTTTGAAGTGAGTTTTCTCTGCTTTCTGGACGAGGGAAGAACAGCAGCTGATGTACGCTCGGACTGAGCAGTAAATCCTCGAAAGCCATGCCCTACATCAACGCTCCTTACAAGCCCACGAACCGGTGGCTCTCCTCCCTCCTCTCAACCTCCTACATCGACCCACCCGCCCCTCCCACTCGCTGCACAGTGATCGACCTCGCGCTCTGGCCCTCCCACATCCTCCCCTCCGGTCGAGTCATCTTCTCCCCCTCCTCCTCCCTCCCCCAATCACGAGGCAAGGACCGACCCGAGGAAAGGAGGATGGAGAAGAAGGAAGTGAAATCCGATTTAGTGGTCTTTGCTACGGGGTACAAGCAGGAATGGGGGTGGTTGGGGGATGAGTATCCCGTGGGTCCGGGGGATGCGAGGGTTGATGTGAGGGAGGTTTGCGCGAGAGAGGATTTGAGTGTGGCGTGGGTGGGGTTCGTGAGGCCGGGAGTTGGTGCGTTTGAGTTTTTCCTCCTTCCTGCGCTCTTCCCTTCCCCCCACGCCATCCTCCCGCCTCATGCCCGAGCCCGAGACAAGGCCGAGAGCCGAGCTGACCCTCCTTCGCCGATTCGAACAGGCGCCATTCCACCCATCGCAGAGCTACAGGCCATGCACTGGGCCCTTCTCGTCACTAAGCAGATCCCGATTCCTACATCCGAGCCTCACTACCGGCTGCTGGCAAGCGAGGGGGCGAGAATTCAATACGGGTGAGTTTCGGCGCGCTGTCTGCCTCTCCTCTCGCCGCTTCGAGCTTGAGCTTCCGAGCCTGGAAAGCTGACCCTTTTCTTACCGTCACCTCCGTTCACCTATCCTTTTCGCCCTCGTCCTCGCTCTTCATCCTCTCTCTCTCGCTATCGCCGAACCGCCCTCTCAGTGTCGACCACTCGGCGTACATGTCCACGCTTGCTAAGGACATGGGTGCCGCTCCCGGTCTGCGCCAGCTGTACCACGAGTATGGCCTACATGTCCTCGTCTGCTACTGGTGAGTCGTCCTACTTCCGAGCTCAAGCTCTAGCAACGAGAGCGCCGGCTGACCTTGCCCTCCTCGATTCATCTCTCGCCGTCCTCCCTCCTCCTCTCACCCACCTACATTAGCTTCGGTGCCGCCTTCGGCCCCTTCTACCGCCTCGTCGGTCCCCTCCGCGGCAATCACAAGGAAATGGCCCACATCGTCACCACCGAGCTGTGGGAGACCGTTACTCGTCGCGGGCTCGCTGGAAATTTCTTCATGGGTGTTGTACGTTGTCTCTCTCTCTCTCTCTTTCCCCTCTCCCTCTCCCTCTTCCCCTCGCTCTCCCTCTTTTCTCCCTCCCCGTCCCTCTCCCTCCTCCCTTCTCACCGAGCACGCGCCGAACTGACCCAAACGGCGTGGTGGTAACGATACAGATCCCAATGCTCTTCTACGCGCAGATCAACATTCTCGCCTACCTTCTCGAGGCGGTGTGGATCTTCCTCGGCAAGCCTGGGGAGGGAAAGGCGAAGGAGATGTGGTTGCAGAAGGCGGCGGGGCAGAAGGGGAGGATGAGGGTCAAGGTAGAGAAGATGGAGTAGAGCTGGGGTGTAGACCTGAGAGTAGGATGGTGAGCGGAGGTGTATAGACTGTTCTGTTGTGCTCCGTGATTGAACAGTAAAGAGAGAGCGAGAGAGAACGAGCCCCGAGCAACCTTTTCGGCTTGGGCGTTTAGGACGTGCGTTTCGCTTCCGACGCTCGCGAACTCACAGCCCAGCATACTGAAATTGATGCTGATCATTCCCCAAAAGCACCTTCCCTCTCCATCGTGGATCGCTCGGCGGCGCCTCGGCGCTAAAGTCTCGGGCGAACGGGATCCGCATTCCTGCGAGAGCGCAGGGGTGAGAAAATTCCACCCGAAGCTCATCTCAAAGCCGGATCGAGCGGTTTGATGGGAAAGAACTCACCTCGACGGCTTTCGAACGGCCTGTCCTCCGTTTTGCCGTTCCCAAATGCGAGGGCGAACTGCATGGGCCTGCTTTAACAGTTCAGCGACGAAAGAGCAAGACGAGGAAAGAGCAAGACGAGGTAGTCTAGAGCCTACTACAACGTGCGGTGATTGAGGATGAGAGACGCCATGGCTTGCCTTGTGTGAGAAAGTAGCGATCAGCGAGAGCAGAACGATCGCCGAGGCAGGAAACTCACGAATCTCGACGGCACATCGGGCTCCCAAATCTGCATTGAGGGTGGAAGTTAGACCGGTAGCACCATCAAGAGCTATAGGGACACTCACGTCCATGCCCAGCTTGTGAAGCGCGACGTAGATCATGAAGCAAAGGCTGTGCTTGAAGCCGAGGTCGAAGGGGCTTTTGCTGTCGAGGTAGTGGGTCGCTTGGTGCTCGCGAGGAGGGGGGAGAGGAAGGCTCTTATACTCATAACCGCACTGGCGAGTCCCGAGTGAACAGGCGTTGCGGCGTACGTTAGCCTCGAGACCATGGTGATCTACGTTGACGGCGACCGAAGCGCTGTAATCCGTAAGGATTGCTTGGTCGCATTTGACGGCGTGAAAGTAGCTGTGTGCGAATACAGTTCAGCCTCTTTGAGTGAGCTCAGTACCCTGTAGCACACCTGTATAGCTGAGGAAGCAGGCGATTGGCGTTGTCTGATCTGACGAGGTTCCCATTCTGTTGTTGGTTGGGCAGACGAGCGATTATGTCCTCGTGCCATTGATCCGGCTTGATGTATCCTCCCCGCTGTACAGTACAAAGTCAGTCAGTATCTTATCAACTCCAGAGCGAAAGTCCGAACCTTCTCCTCGACAACGACGAGGCAACGCTGTACATTCGGGACGCGAGGGACATGATGGCTGTTTGTGTCTCGGCTTACGAGGAGAATAAGATGGTCAAGACGAGACTCTGCGCAGTGCTGGGAGTCAGCAACAATGGCCGAGCTGGGCCATGATGGCTCACCTTTCTTATGAATGCCCTCCGTGGCTTGCGAAGCTACAACAATCTCATACTTGGTGTGCTCCTTCAGGAACCGAAACATTCGATTTGCAACCTCAAGCACGGGGATGATTCCGTTGACGAGGATGCTGTCGCTGTTTCGTTGAAAGATCAGCCTCCGAGTCGGTGTGATTTTTCGGCGCCGAACTCACGCGACATCCCCTTCTTGGTCGTGGAAGCGAGTAAAAGGGGGATAGTGAGGGGCCTTGGGTCCTTCTCCATGACCAAGCTCGGCAAAGTAAGCTTGAGCCAATCCCTCCGGATACAACGCCGCCCACGGAACAATCTGCACCTGCTGGTTCAAGAAGGGCTGTGCAGCAGCTGCGTCCGACTTAGATGGACTCTTCCCATCCCAGAACTGAGCACACGAGGGCATAATCTCGTCCAGAATGAGCCGCACGGGGTAGGTGCAAGGCTCAATCCTATCCCGGGCAAGATAGCTTCCGATGAGGAGGTCACTGGAGCGCTCGGCGAGGGAGGGCACCTAAAGCTGAACGCGATCAGAACTTGAAGAGACGAGAGGTAAGCGGTAAGCGGTAAGCGGTAAGAGCCTACATATCCCGACATGTGCAGCTCGCGAGTGGCGGGCGAGTGCTGGAAGGCAACGTCGAAAGAAGGCCGAGGGCGGTCGGGGTGGTCTCGAGGTCCGTTGGGAACGATGGGTCGTCGCTTTAGCTGCATGACTGAAGTGTAGCGCTTGCGCTTTTCCTGAGCCAGAGGTGATTTGTGCTGAGGCTTGGCCCAAGCGTGCTCGACGCGGAATGGTCCTCGGCGAGCGTGAGGGATGAAGGGCGAGCGAGGCGAGCGGTCTCGAGGGGTGAACGGGTCGAACATGGTGCAGGCGAGGGTAAAGCGGAAGCAAAAGATCCTACGAGAATGCATAAGTCGAGCTGCCCCGGAGTCCGCTGCAGAGGAGAGACGGACGTTCGGCAGAGGAGCTGAGCGCCGAGGTGAAGCGGCGAGAAACCGCGCGACGAGCCAGCTTTGCTTGCCACCACAGCCAGAGCAGTAGCAGCAATGGCTCCCCCTCGACTCGACTACAGCCACTTGCCCAAGTACTACCCTTCGCCGCCTACTCGCGAGCAGAAGGCAGCGCTGCTCGAACGCAGGCGCATCGCCGAAGCTACGCCTCTCGAACGAGGCGACCAGCTCGCATGGACGGGACCTGCGATGCATCAGGATGCTCTTCCTCCCCTTCCCTACCCACCTACAGCCTCCCCAGCGGCCAATCCTCACCGTCCGCTCCTTCGCTCGCTCCTCTCCAGCAGCGGACCCGCCTTCTCCGACACTCCCTGGACCCTCGAGCTCGTCGAAGCGCTGCAAACTACAACGGAGGAAAACAACTGGTCGCAAGTGTGGCGCTGCAGGGCTTCGAAGGCCGACGGAAGCGGCCAGGCGGTCGATGTTGTTGTCAAGCTGCTGCACGAGTCGCTCTTCCCGCTCCCCAAGGGTGGCGGGAGCCACGACTCGGATCGATGGGATTGGCGGTCAGCGGAATGGTTGGAGGAGCGGGAGGCCAGCAAGTGAGTTGAGAGAGAAGTCGGCGCTCGGCGAAAGGGGAAGCTAACTCGTTGTCTTGCCCTAGCTACGCCCTTCTCAACAACTTCCAAGGCGCCGATATTCCCATCTGCTACGGAGTGTACCACTTTGACCTCCCTCACGGCGAACGAGTGGTCGGGATCGTCTTGGAGGATCTCTCGGTGATTGCTCGAACCCTCGGCGAGTTCCTTCTTCGAGACAGAAGGACGAAGGATGATGAGCTCGGGCTAGATGACGGGATTGATAACGTGGTGAGCTTGTATTCGTTTCTCGAGGCTAGCCTGAGTGCTCATCGCCGATTTGTCCTGCTCGCCTCGTCGTTCTCAGTTCACCCCGGCTCTGCAAGCTGTCCGTCGTTTCCAGGACCGAGGAATCGTCTACCTCGAGCCGCAGCCAACCGACATCTTGGTTCTCAAGGGTTACGCCATGAAGGATGGGCCTCTTCCCCTCGTCTTCCTCGACCTCGCTCACACCAGCACTCGCGCCAAAGCCGAGGCGTCAATTCGCCAGTGGGAACGAACGAGGCCTGTTCTTCCGAGCGGGGCCGTACCAAATATGCCTCAACACTGGAGGCAGAGCGATGAGTCATGGGTGGTAGCATTGATCGGGGTGCATGTCGGGTTCGACGCTCGCGAGGCGTGGGATGTCATGGAGGCGGATCGAGGGCTTCTCGGGCTGTGGCAGAACACTTGGTGGAAGAAATGACGAGTCAATACATACATCGTTTCTGGTCGCTTAGGCGACATTCCTGCTCTAAGCTCGTTAGCGAGAATGACAAGCGAACAAGAAGCTCGCCGGTCGCCCTCGGGTTACGAACGAGATCACGATATCGTCGAGTGCGATCAATAGCGAGAATGGTTGAAACTACTCGGTCATCTGCTTCGACAGCCTGAACTCGAGGCAGTACATCTCCTTCCTCGGCGCCACGTCTCGCACGAAGCGCAGGCGGCAGTCCTTTGCTTGCGGAGTGATGGGCATCCCGAGCGCCTTCGAAGCTCGCTGTGAGATGAAAGAAGGTCGAATAGAATCAGCGTCATCGTCAGCGGATAGCAAGCGAAAGTAGAACTCACCTCGAGAACGTCCTCCTCGGCCGTCTCGGGGCTTTTGGTGAAGCAGCAGCAGTGCACCATTGGCAGCGCTGCCTCTCCCGCCTCTTCGACCGCTTCCCGTGCGCCCTCAAGCTCGTACAGTGGCCGATACAGTCCCTTGAAGGTGGCGAGGAATCCGATGGGCAGCGCCGGCGGGAGGTTCATCACGAAACGGTTGATGAGGTGGCGAGGAGGGAGTGGAGGGGCTGAGTCGGCTCGGCGGTGAGAGCTGGGTTTGGTGAGGATCGGTGTAGGTGTCGAGGAGCCTACGTCACGAACATCGTCTTGCGGGCGATACCTCCGCCTCCTGCTGCCTCGTGCTCGGCTTGGTATAGTCGGTAGGCCTCGCGCAGGTCGGCAGGAGTGAGGGGTCCAGAGTGATTGACGACAGCGCGGGCTGCAAAGTAAAGCAAGGATTAGCAGAGACGCAGGAAAACGGAGAGCGAAGGACTCGGCGCACCTTTCTCGACAATCTCGCCCACAAAGACCCGGGAGAAACCGCGCACGACGGTGATGACGGCGGGAGAAGCAGAGTGGCCCAGAAGCTGATTGACGAGCTGCGAATGGAGAGGAAGGATGAGTGAGCCGAGCGAGAGATGGGCGACCATCCGCCGAGCAAGAGCTCACCTTGCGAACGTTGCCCTTGGTGAGACCGCTTCGACGGTAAGCTTCGTAGCGATCCAGTTGAGTCGAATCAAAGTGCTCGAGCAGTACGCGAAGGTCTTCCTTCTCCTTGGCCATCTGCTTCTGATTCATGCCGAACTGGAGACGAGCGAGAGACGTTAGCTTGAGCGTAGGAGAGTCGAAAGAGCACAGCCAGACGTACCTCATCATCCGAAAAGACCAACTCTTCATCCTCAGCATCTCCTTCAGCGTCTCCCTCGCCCTCTTGCCCCTCCTCAGCCGGCGCGCCCGTCTCTTCCCTATCCGTCTCACGTCCCTTGCCTTTGCTGGTCCCACCAGGCGCTACACTCGGGCTCCTACTCCTGCTCCTACTCCGCCCGCGCTGTGGTGCATCGACGCCGCTGCAAGGAGGCGAGGAGGCGAGCGGTGTGTATGCTGTCGACTGGGAGAGCTTGGACTTCTTCTTGGGGGCTTTGGACGGCGGTGGGGAGCCTCATGAGAAGCTGCGCTTCATGCTGAGGTGATGATGAGGTGCAGAAAAGGCGAGAAGGCGAGCGACGAGAGCGAGCTGGGCGGGAAGGCAAGAGCTGGAGGTTGATGGGAGTAAGAGAACGGGGTGTGAGGTCGTAAGAGGGCTGGTAGCTCTCTGTAGCTGTCTAGTTGCGAGGCGAGAAAACGAGGCGATGTCGTAGGAAGCAGAAGAGCGCCGGGCGAGCTCAGTCCAGGTCGTCCTCTGCCAAATCACTCGTCTTTCAGCTCGAGTTCATTTTCGACCGGGATGTCCTACAGAATGCAGCTCTGCGCGCCCCGGTACCGTGCTACAAGCTTCAAACGCACTGCGAACAGCGCTACGACCTCTCGCCTCGGACGTTGAGCTCCTCGGCTGGCGGACTCGTTTCGCTCTTGCCTTTCGCACGTCCAGCAGCTTCAAATGGCTCCTCCTCGGCTCGACTACAGCCACTTGCCCAAGTACTACCCTTCGCCGCCCACTCATGAGCAGAAGGCAGCGCTGCTCGAACGCAGGCGCATCGCCGAAGCTACGCCTCTCGAACGAGGCGACCAGCTCGAATGGAAGGGACCTGTGATGCATCAAGATGCTCTTCCCCCCCTTCCCTACCCACCTACAGCCTCCCCAGCGGCCAATCCTCACCGTCCGCTCCTTCGCTCGCTCCTCTCCAGCAGCGGACCCGCCTTCTCCGACACTCCCTGGACCCTCGAGCTCGTCGAAGCGCTGCAAACTACAACGGAGGAAAACAACTGGTCGCAAGTGTGGCGCTGCAGGGCTTCGAAGGCCGACGGAAGCGGCCAGGCGGTCGATGTTGTTGTCAAGCTGCTGCACGAGTCGCTCTTCCCGCTCCCCAAGGGTGGCGGGAGCCACGACTCGGATCGATGGGATTGGCGGTCAGCGGAATGGTTGGAGGAGCGGGAGGCCAGCAAGTGAGTTGAGGGAGAAGTCGGGGCTCGGCGAAAGGGGAAGCTAACTCGTTGTCTTGCCCTAGCTACGCCCTTCTCAACAACTTCCAAGGCGCCGATATTCCCATCTGCTACGGAGTGTACCACTTTGACCTCCCTCACGGCGAACGAGTGGTCGGGATCGTCTTGGAGGATCTCTCGGTGATTGCTCGAACCCTCGGCGAGTTCCTTCTTCGAGACAGAAGGACGAAGGATGATGAGCTCGGGCTAGATGACGGGATTGATAACGTGGTGAGCTATCCGCGTCCACTGCAGGACTCAAGACGCTCCACTGCAGAACGCAAGACGCCAGAAGCTGACTGTCTTGCTCGCCTCGGCGCTCGCAGTTCACGCCGGCGTTGCAAGCTGTCCGTCGCTTCCAAGACCGAGGAATCGTCTACCTGGACCCGCAATCGGACGACATCCTTGTACTCAAGGGGTACGACTTGAAGGAAGGGCCCTTGCCCCTCATTTTCCTCGACCTCGCCCACACCAGCACCCGACACGTCGCCGAGCAGTCCATCGCCAAAGCAAATCAACGAGATCCGCCAGTCCTCCCCAATAGTACGCCACAAGAGCCTCGACACTGGAGGTCTAATGATGAGGCATGGGTGCAAGGGTTGATCCGGGCGCAGACGGGGTTCGTGGGCTGGAGAGCGTGGGTGAAGATGGAACGGGAGCGAGGGCTCCTGGGACTCTGGCGGGACGTGTGGAGAAAGCAGTAGTTACACGAGCTTGTCCGCACCCCCGGAACGCGCATCTTTTCATCATTGACTGGCGAGGTGACGAGGCAGCACTCGCGAGCTCGCCGATTCGCCTCTCTATCTCGCTTCGCGCGTCAAAAAGTGCTACTAAAGCAAGGAAGATTGCCGAGAGACGATACATTACGCCACCATCTGCTTTGACAGCCTGAACTCGAGGCAGTACATTTCCTTCCTCGGCGCAACGTCTCGCACGAAGCGCAGGCGGTAGTCCTTCGCCCGAGGAGTGATGGGCATGCCGAGCGCCTTGGAAGCTCGCTGTGAGGTGAGTTGAGGTCAAAGAGGATCAGCGTCAACTCCAGCGAATGATAAGTGAACGCAGAACTCACCTCAAGAATGTCCTCCTCGGCCGACTCCGGGCTCTTGGTGAAGCAGTAGCAGTGCACCATCGGCAGCGCTGCCTCTCCCGCCTCTTCGACCGCTTCTCGTGTACCCTCGAGCTCGTAGAGCGGTCGATACAGTCCCTTAGAAGCATCGAGGAACTCAATGGCCAGCGCCGGGAGGTTCATCACGAAGTGATTGATCAGGCGACGAGGAGGGAGCGAGGGAGTAGAGTCGGTGGTGGGTTGTGGTGGTGGTGGTGTGGAGGAAGGGTCTTGAGCAGCCTTGGTGGCTTGTCGAGCGAGCTTGCTCTTGGCCTTGGAGGAGAGAGGCTTGGAGTAGGGGGCGAACGGCTCGTTCCATACGTCGAGGACCGATTTGCGGATGAAGTCACGAGCGTCGTAGTTCCCTGTCCGCACAGTGTCTTCAACCTGCAATTCCAGAGGTCAGCTCAAGCTCTAGTACGAAGAAAGAAAGAGCGCACCTTGTTGAGCCTCGCATTCTCCTTGAGCGCCGAAGCACTCGCCGGATTCAGATCGCTCGCCATGACGGCGCAACCCTTCTTGCCTGCTGGGATGGCGAAGGGTCCGACTCCAGCGAAGGCATCGCAGACGACGTCGTGCTCCGAGAACGAGTCGACCAGCTTGCCGTGCTCGCCTTGCAGCCGAGAGTTCCAGTAGACGGCCGAGAAGTCAAAGGCGAAGGTGCAGTTGGACTCGGACTGGAGGTTGGAGTAGATGGGCTTCACTTCCACGGAAGGAAAGCGCACAGACTCACCGTCACCACGTTGAAATCGTGGTCGCCGGCCAGGACCTCCATCCTGAAGTTGCGGAACTCGTTGTCGATCGTGTCGAGCTTGTTAACGACGGTGCGCACGACCTTCCTGTTTTTCTGAGGATGTTATGAAGGTCAGCACGAGCCGATGAGAGAAGCAGCTCGAAAACGAACGTCGAGGATGACTTGGCCGATCAGATGTCGGTGAGGCAAGTAGGCGTCACGGAGGTTGAGATGTGCTGTAAAGGAGGTCAGCATCTGCATACGGTGTTGCAGAAGTACGCTAGAGCTCACCGACATGACCGACAAGGGTGAAGGCGGTGGGCGACTCGTCGAGGAGATCCTCAGGCAAGACGGCTTGCAAGATTTCGTCTAGGGGAAGGTTAGGATCAGCGAGCTAGAGCGTAGAGGAAGCTATACCGAGCTCACCTGCTCCCCAGTAGTCGTAATCAAACTTGAGCGTGTGCTCGACGAGCTCAAACTTGGTCTCTGCGAGAAGTTGCTGGAGCGAAGGCGATGCTGTGGGCCGACAAACGGTCAACGGAAGATGAGGAGAGGCCGAAGGGTAGCACCTACATCGATCTTGCTCTGACAGCAGCACTCGACGGTACTCGGGCGACTCGGGATCGGCGACGATGGCTTGAGTTCGAGGAAGGAAGAAGAGATGGCTGTGGATAGGTGTAGGTGAGCTCGGTTGGGCTAGAAAGTAGCGCAAGCTACTCACTTCTTTCCCTTGC
Organism: Leucosporidium scottii; assembly: GCA_003054985.1. Classification (NCBI taxonomy): domain Eukaryota; kingdom Fungi; phylum Basidiomycota; class Microbotryomycetes; order Leucosporidiales; family Leucosporidiaceae; genus Leucosporidium; species Leucosporidium scottii. Next base: position 319,585 of record MWVB01000016.1, read on the forward strand.
CATTCCTGAACTCGGCGGCGAGGGCAGCGGGCACACGAGCAGCGAGTACGGGCACCTCGACAGCGAAGAGAGAGCGGTCGAGCTCAGTGAGGCCGCGATGGACGGGAGGTTGTAGGTTGATGCTTGGCGTATGTCTAGCGGTCATTTTGGCGGTGGAATGAAACGATTTGAAGCAGAAGCGGCTCAGCATGCAGTACAGAGCAGGAAGACGACCAGCAGCGCTGGCTTCCCTCCTCGTCGCTTCGCTTTCGGACTTGGGCTGAAAAAGTTCTGGCTGCTGCTGCTCTTCTTCCTCCCATTCACTCGTCTTTGCTTCTTCGACCAGCGGTGGCAGGATTACCAGGCTACAGCTCGGTCAAGTCGATGCTCTGTAGCTCTACACGACGGACCGGCGCGTTCGACTGCTTTCAACTCGTGAGCCTCTCCTCCTTCTGCTGTCTCCCTTCGACCCCCCTACACCGGACACGATGAGTAACGCGCTGGTTCCCAAAGAGGATCAGCGTCCTGTTATCCCTGACTTAATACATCATGTCGAGGACCAAACTGCACCAACTTTTCAAAACCGCAACTCTGATCCAACCACCACCTCTTTCCCGGTCTACATACGACCGGGGCACACCAACGAATCGCATGTATAGAGGTGGAAGCTGACCTCCTTGCTTCCACTCGACGCGCAGTGCTTGTTTGCCTCGATTTCGGCGATGGAGTCGGCGGCGACGAGATTGACGGAGCGGAGGGATCAGCTCGTGGCCGTGGGAGGCCAGGCGTTTCGCTGGAGCGGTCGCTCTGGTGTACAGGGTCTTGGACGGTGTGCTGCAATCGTGTCGTACTCTCCCAACTTGGCCCGAACCGCTCGCAAGGCAGCTTCGGCGCTCGGTCTATTGCATGCGAGAAGCCGACCGTTCTGCACCTTCCCTTCTCTCCTTCCTCCCTCGCCGCCATGTCGTCCCTTCCCAATTACCGCCTCTACCGAATCGATACACCCTCGGGTCGCTCGTCCCTTCGATGAGGGCGAGCTTCGGGCCGTCGAGAAGTTCACCGAGGTTTTCAACGCGTCTCTGTCCACTTACTGCTGTGGAGGCGTCTTGGAGGTCGGAGTCAATGAGATCGAGCTCAACTACAAGTCGGGCTTTGCCTCAGATAGAACGGCGGAGTGAGTAGCTTGCGCTCTCCATCGAGCCGAGAACTGACTTTGCTCGTCGTCAGAGTTGTCGCCTTCCCGGCCACCGAGGATCAGCTGCTCGAGCTTCACAAAGCGGCGTCTCCGTCTCCGTTTGGCCACGGAGGTGAGACTGTGCATGATGAGTCGTATCGCCTCGCTCGGGAGCTCAAGGTTCTCCTTTCGACTGCTGACTGACTCTCATCGCCTACAGCCCGACCGCTTTGCTCTCAACTTCAAGCCTGTCGACGGCGAGGTCTTACAGTCTATCTCTCGATACATGGGCCTTCAACCTCACCGCGTCGCTCATCTCGACAAGCTCAACTCGTACACGAGCGGCGGCCTTTTCAAGGCGCATCAAGATACGCCCTGATGCGCCTAGTTTCGTCCCGTCTCCTGCTCAGCGCCGAGGACCGAAAGAGCTGACCCCGGCGTTGCGCTTCAGCGGCCAACTCGTCGTTGAGCAAGGGCAGCAGAAGGCTAGCTACGACTGGTCAGTCGATTGCGTCGGAGGCAAGATCGCCTGGACGTTCCTATACACCGACTGCAAGCACGAGGTCTTGCCCGTTACCTCGGGCACTCGCCTCACCCTCTCTTACGACGTCGATCTCCCTGCCCCCGCTCTCTCCATCCCCGTCGACTATACCTCGCACCCTATCTATCATCAACTCGAGTCTCTCCTCTCCTCCCCTTCGTTTCGACCCGAGGGAGGTCTCGTCGGTATCGGCCTCCAACACGGCTACCCCGCCCACGCGACCGCTGCGAGCGACTCCCTAACATGGGTTGATGATAGATTGACCAGCAATCGCACTGAATGTGTATCAGTTTTCCTTGCGGCCCTCCCTGGTCGTCTCAAGGGCATCGATGCCGTTCTCTACAACGTCGTCCGAAAGCTCGGCGTTCCCTTTCGCTTCGAGGCGGCCTATCAGATCGAGGACTCACAGCGTTATGAAGACGGGGAATGGAAGCCCATCAAGGGAATCTCTGCTCGAAGGACCCTTTTGGTGGCAGTGGGCAGTGTGGTGAATTGGAGATCGACCTAATCGACCTGTTGGAGCAGGAGACCGGCGCTCGCTGGGACAAGGATCACGTTTGGCTTCGCGACCCCCAGGAGTACACCAGGACGGCCCTCTACACTGCTTACAAAAATCAGATGCGTACTTCTCGCTTGAGCTGCCAGCTTTGAGTCTACGTCCTTCGTCGCCGAACCCGCCAGCTAATTTGACCTTGCCTGCCCCCTCATTATGAACTCGCGTGGAACTACAACGCCATGGCTTTAGTGTTGGAGCTTCCTCCGAAGAAGATTGAGGGCTCCGAGGTCGGAGAAGCTGGAAAGGGGGAGGAGAAGATGAGGATGGAGGCTGGCGCCGAGGCAGCAGCTGCAGGCAGGGTCGACCAGCAGTGAAGGGGGTAGTATGAGCTTGACAGCGGAGCAATCTTCAGAGACATGTTTATTACTTCGACCTCTTTGCAGCGCGCGAGCAGAGGAATGTGGAGCAGCTTCTCGCAGACCGTCGACTTTCGCGCTCGCCGTTTCGAAGGACTGTCCCCAGCTCTCGACAGACTTAGGGCTTTGAACAGGAGATCTAGTAGCTACTCGGGTGCACCAGCAACGTTCCTCCATCGACCAGGATGGTCTCGCCGTTGACAAAGCGGTTGACGAGCAGCGAAAGGGCGACCGAGCCGACATCTTTTGGTCCTCCCGATCCTCCGACGGGGGTCTTGAAGCCCATTGACTCGGATTGGAGCTCTGTGGGAGCGCAACGCGGTCAGGTTGAAAGAAAGTTGGAGGAGCCAAGAAGCTCACCAGGCTTGCTCGTCACGCCGTAGGAGTCAACCGAGCCTGGCGCCGACATGCCGGTCACGAACCTGTGAAGCGAGAGTGTCAGCGAGGCGTTCGACCGGCCCAAGATGCTCCTGCACACCATCCAGGTGCAATCGAGTTGACTGTCGGAAACGAGAAGTCAGCATACAGCTCCTTCGGCTGCTGTCGTTGACCACTCACCTCGAACGCCGATGGGAAGGAAATCGTGCGCCAGCTGAGGAGTGAGCGAGGCAATGGCTGCCTTGGAAGCGAGGTATCCCCAGCAGCGTCCTGACGTAATCGGATCCTTGGTCCAGCCGTTCATCGAGCTGGTGTTGATGATCTGAGGTTGAAACTTGTCGCCGTACGGAGCCTGCTTCGAGGCTTCAAGGAGAGGGAGGAAGGCGAGAGAGAGGAAGAAGGGGCCAATGCTGTAGAAGTTGAAGGTCAGCTTTGGTCCTCGCTCAGGGGCAGAGCAACAGCTCACGAGTTGACGCTGTAGACGTCCTTGAAATTGTCCTCCGAAAGGCCGTCAAAGTAGGACTCGACGAACGACTTGGCGTCAGGCTTCTCGGGGTACTCGGAAGCGGCTCCAGTGATACCTATGCGTGGGAGGAGAGGCGACAGAAGGTGGCGAAGAGATCAGCGAGGGGCAGCAGAGGTTCGGCGCTGACAGAAGGAGCTCACCAGCGTTGTTGAAGAGGCATGTCACGTAGCTCTCTTTGCTGGCGATGAGCTCAGCAAGCCTCTTAGCTTCGGCCTGCATAAGCGAGGTCGTCAGCTCAAGTGAGCAAGCTACAAGACCAGCTTCTCGCTCACCATGGTGCTCACGTCCCCCTGAACGCCGATGATGGATCCCGAGCTTCCCATCTCGGCAGCGAGCACGTTGTAGCTCTTGGCAAACTCGTCGACTTGCTTCTGATCCAGGCCAACGACGTAGACTCGAGCACCGTTGGCGAGCAAGGTCGAAGCGAGCATGGCGCCGATGCCTGACGAGCCGCCGGTGATGACTGCTACTACGCCGTCGAGATTGAACAGGTTCTCGGCTTTGAGGGTTGTGAGTGAAGGAGCAGGCATGGTGTGAATGGTAGACAGAGAGAGCAGCGAGAGCAACGAGCGAGCCTTTGAGAAGGGTTGACGTAAGGGTGGAGGCCTGTACAGAGCAGTGGAGGCCGGGCGGAGCCCTCCGAGAGCAGGCGCAGATGTAGCCGATTTCAAGTCAGAGCTGAAGCGAGCCGAGCAGACGAGAGGAGAAGAGCCGCGAGTTGCTCGATTCGCCTCTTGCCTTCCCCCCACTTTTTGCTCGAGAAGCTCTCGCAACCGACGTACTGGCTGAGATGGTGAGCTACAAGCTGCTTCGCATTCTAAAATGCTATCACTAATCTCTCTTCCCTCGTATAGCCCGCCAAGCTGCTCTCCGAGCTCCTCCCTCTCGTCTTCGAACACCTCTCGCCCAAGGATCTCAGCGCCGCTTCGCTCGTCTGCGAGGAGTGGGTCGCGCCAGCGCAGGAGAGGCTATACTCGACACTCTTTATCGTCATGTACCAAGACGCCGTCGAGTCAAGGCGTCAATTCTCGAGGTTCACGCGTCTCCCCCTCCTCGTCAAAGAGCTCGAGCTTTGCCTCGACCAAGAGTTCCAGAACCCGGATGCGCGCGGAATCGAGTACGAGGACGTCCAAGATCTCATTCCCCTCGTCTCCAACGCGCGCCACCTCTCCCTCTCGAACGTCCTCAACTTCGACGCCGAGAAGCGCTCGAGATTAGCCAAGCTCAAAGAGCTCGAAGAGCTCAGCTTATACACCAGCAACCTTGAGAACGTAGACGAGCACAAGATAAACGACTTCCTCGAAGCTCTGAAGAGCTGGCGCCGCCTTCACTCCCTCGACCTTCGCAGCTTCCTCTTCGCCCGGCACGACAGCGTCCCTTCGACCCCTTGCCCTTGCTCCTTCACCAAACTCGTTCTCTTCGGATCGCTCTTCACGGATCAGGAGCTCGAATGGCTTACCTCGGCAAGTAACTCGCTGCAGAAGTTTGAGTACGTTCAGCTTCGACTCAAGGGAGCCGAGTTGGATCTCGGGGCAATGATCGCGAGGATGGCGGGCATGTTCGGAGGACCCTCTGTTGCTCCTCCTCCTCCCAAGGTCGTCTCCAAGGCTACACCTCGAGGCCTCGTCGCTCTCGTCGGCGCCCACGGCAACCAGCTTCGCCAGCTCTACCTCGGCGTCGAGGACCTCAAGCCGCAGGACGTCGCTCAACTCCTCTCCTCCACCCCTCAACTCGAAGCGCTCGCCATCCCCGTCATTTCCCTCGACGACACCACGACAGCCTCGGCTCCTCCCACCCTCCGCACGCTTCAGCTCTACCTCCTCCCCAAGAGCGCGGTGGTCACCGAAGAGGCTACGAGGCTCGCGGTCGGTCGCCTGGCTTCGATGGATCTCGTATCGCTCAAGAAGATGGTGCTGAGTCGCATCTTCGGAGGGTTGGATTACCAGGAAATGTCGAACGAGGTGTGCAAGATCGGCGAGGAGAAGGGAGTGGAGGTCTGGAGGCAGGATCGTTACTTCCACCAGTGGTGAGTATTCTTGCTGGACTACCAACCCTGTTACAAGCAGCTCTGACTTTTCAACGTCTCGCAGGTCCCCCGCTGAGCGCATCTCGCCTGCGCCTAACGTCGACGCTTGAGCTCCGAGGGAGACGATGCGCTTTCAGACGGCATGCGGAGGACGAGCGCTTTTCCCGAGACTCTTTTCAAATACTTTACTCTCTAGCTTTGTGCTTGCTGCAACAGCGAGATAGTTGTGTCAGTCTCCACGACTCGACCGAGGGTCAGTCTACCTCCTCGAGAGCTGAGAAAGCGTGGCTGCTCCGGCGCTGGTCCCGAGACAGGTAGAAGGGAGCAGCGTGACTCTCAGTTCACACTCGCTCTCGGTGTAGAAGACCCCCCCGAGCGGACTGGAGAGCTCGAATCGGCTCGGCGCTAGCGTGAACCAGCTCGTTCGGCGTTTCGTTTGCTCTGCTGTCGAGACGAGAACTTGCAGTGCTCCAGAGAGACGAAGCATACTGATCCTCCGAATGAGAGAGCTGCACGAGATCAGCTCACGCTCAAAGACCACTTCATCTCGGCGCTGGCTCTTTCTCTTTCCTACCTCTCGCTTGTCATCTCGTCTCTTTCATCTCTCGGTTTTCGCGAGGAGAGAGCTTCACCGCACATCTCGGAGACTTCCCAGCTACCTCCCTGCAGCCCCACTCCGCGGCGCATCGCTCAACGCAGCCCTCAACATGGCCATTCCCGCCTCTCAACCTCCCTCTAGCTCCGCCCTGTCGTTCGAGGACCAAGCCAGTCTCCTTGCGCAAGCCCTCTCTGCACCCCAATGTGCCGTATCGCCTGAGCGCTTGGCAGCTGCTGAGCTGGCGTTGGAGGACGTTCACATTGCGCAAGGAGCGGAGGCGCTGCTGCTGAAGCTGCATGCGCAACAGAAGGACTGGAGAGCTGAGATGGAGCAGAAGCTGCTGCGAGGAGGGTCGACGGAGGCAGAGGTGCAGCAGGCGAAGAGGGCGGTCGATGGGGTGAGGGAGCTCGCCTACTTGATGGACGAGTCGCTGTTGGTGGAGGCGGACAACTTGTGGAGGGAGACCGGGATAGCAGCTACTAGCGTGGATGTCGAGCGACAACGGTGAGCTTTGTCGGCTGGTTCGGCGATGGCCTTCGCTGACTTTCGCTTCCTTCGCAGCTACTACGACTCGGCCAACCCGCTTCTCGCTGCTACACTCCTCGTTGGAGAGTTTGAGAACGGCACCGAGTCGACTTTCGGCGCTCTCGCTCGCAAAGGAGTCTTGCCGCTCGTCGCTCAAGGATTCGTGAGGCCCTCGCTGTTCGCTTCTCGGCGCTCGACTGATTCGCCTCTCTGCAAAGATCTCCCTTCTCCCCATCTCAAGCACCTCTCCTCATGCTCCTCAACTCCTTCGCTTTGTCCTCTCCTTCCGTCAGACTTACCTCCCCTCCTCGCGCCTCGTCGTCTTCGGCTCGCCTCTCGCCCAGCTCGTCCAGCAAGCATTCAGCTCCCTCCCGCCCGCATCAAGCACCACCGAGCTTTCTTCGACCTACACGACGGCTCTGGAGGAGCTGGACGTTTCGCTACCTCGAGGCTGGCCGGCCGAAGCTCGTCACTCGTCGACGATTCTTCACCGAGGAGGAGCGGGAGCAGGAAGCAGCGAAGGAGCTTTCGACCTCTCCTCCCTCGTCGAGTCTCTCCCTTCAGCAGCTCACTTCGCCCCAGGGGAGGTGGAGAAGCCTCCAGCGGCGACGATGCTCGTGGAAGCGGTCGAGCACCCCTCGGCGTTGATGCTCGGCTCGAAGGATGCAGAGAATTGGACAAAGGCGGTCATCCTTGTGTGTCTAATTAAGCGTCGAGGAGAGCTCTCTCTGACCTCTTCGTTTATCCACAGGATCACGTCCTCAACGCCATCGTACACGAGCACGGCGGCCATCCCCCTTCCCCTCAAGCCTCCTCCACCTCGGCTCACTTTCAACACCTCGTCCTCTCGGCATGGGAGGATGCTTGCACATACCTCATCGGATACCCCGACACCTTTCTCGTAGGAGGGGAGGCCCCTCAGCTCCTTCGCTGGCTAGTCGAAGCGTCGGTCGCCACTTTTGAAAGTTGGGCCGAGCATGCAAGGCAGCGGGGTTGCGCTGCTTTGGTACCTTCGGTGGCGGTCGAGGGGAATGAGGATAGCATGAAGAATGCTTTGCTATTTGTGACGAGGTGCAGGGGCGCGTTTGTGAAGGCCGCGCCGAGCGAGGAGACCATGGAGGGCGAGGAAGGAGGCTTGATGATTCCACTGAGCTAGCTAACTACGATGAGTGTTGAATTACTAGTTTTGTTGACTCGATGTGCAGCGCGAACAGTCCAAGCGAGCAACCTTCGAGAATGTCGGAGAGCCCGAGCTCCACTTGAGCGCGCTCGCCCTTTGGCGCCGCTTTCTCTTGCTCTCACTCGCTTCGTCTACTTCGTCTCGACTCGCCCGATGACCAACACCAAGAAGGAATCTTCTGAGAGTGTGACCGTCTTCGTAGACCGGGTTCGAGAGGCTTCGACAAGCGAGGCGAACGAGCCGCGAACTTCATCGCCGAGCGAGGGCCGAGATGCAGCGAGAGCATTCGACAGACCGGCCGGCGGCCTGCTAAGGATATAAACCACGGTTCAGGCTCTAGTGCAGGCTGCAGTAAAACAATCTCGCCGACTTCTTCTGTAGGCGGCAGTTCGAGTGGCAGCTGCTCGCGCTCCTTCACTTCCTACACTTCGCCTGATGTCTGCTTTCTTCGACGAAAAGCTTAAGGAGCTACAAGTATGGAGCGAGGGCAAGATTGTGAGTCGCTGCAGCTTCACCACTGCCCCCTGCACCGCTCACAGAACGATTCCCCTGCGTCTCCCTCCGTCTCTCAGGACTTTGTTGGCCAGGAGCGCGTCGAGGAGCTCACCAAACAGATCTTGTGGTCCACTGGCGTGAGTGCTTGCTCTGCGCCGCTCCAAGCAACCCTCTGTACTTCTCAAGCTGACGCGACGTGTTGCGCTCGCCCTTCCCCTCGCTTCAGGCTCTATCCTTCCTCGTCGGGCTCGTACTGCAGTCGCTCAAGGTGTCTGTCGGAATCTTCTCCCTGGGTTTCCTCGGCTGCTGTGCTGTGAGTTCAGCTTCCCTCGTCTTCAGCGGGTTAAGAAGCGCCTGCTGACCCTTCCATCCCCTCCACCCTCGCAACATGTCAGGTTGTCCTCCCCTCATATCCTAGCTACAACGAACACCCTGTAGCTTGGCTACCGAAGCTCGACGAGTATGGGGAGGCCATGGAAGGAGCTGCCGAGCCGAAGAAGGACAGGTAGGGAGGCCAGATTCGGGATGTACGAGTAGAGGGATGGTGCCCCGTATGTACTGCTAAGCTGTTCCGTACCTCTCTCTTTCCTCGCGGCGATCTGGGAGCTCGTCATTTCCTTCTCTTCGGCTCGTCTCGGCTCGGCGCTCATGCTCTTTCGATTGCTCGCTCTCGCTTGTGCTCTCTTCTCGCCTCGACAAGGGAACGATGAGCAACGACAAATATTTGTCAAGCTGTGCACTATGCACATGTTCAGGAAGGGGTATGGAAACGACAGGAAAGGGAACGAGACAAGCTATGTGCAGGAAAGGGGAAAGGGAAGTGCGCGAAAGGGAAGTGCTAATAGGCAGAACCGGGATGGGGAGAGTTCATGACGGGGACGAGGTAGTCCTCCTGCTGGTGCTGAGGGAGGTGCGAATGCGAGTGCGAGTGCGAAAGGGAGGGGTCGTGGAGCTGAGGCTGCTCGGGTTGGGGGTCGCGCTCGAAGGAGACACCGTAGCCAAGTCTGCAGAGCGGAGGAAAGAGAGAAGCTCAGTAGCTGCTAGACAGCGAAGAGAACAAGGGGGAGAAGGGCTCACCGAAAGATGTGCTCGACGAGCCGAGCATCCTTCGCCTGCTCGGGCGTAAGGTAGCAGTACTTGAGGTGCGGGTCCACTCCCTCGGGCACTCCCTCCTGATCCTGCTCCATCAACTGACTCTCCGGATCCGCCAACTGATTCTGCAGCACCCTCAACGCCTCCTCATGCCTCACGTTCAAATCGCGAATCGAATCCTGCCTCCCTCGCAGCGTCGCATCGCTACCGCGGTCCCGGCGAGCCATCCAGTCGTCTTGAACGAGATGAGGAGAGTGGTCAAAGACCGAGGCGGTGAACTGCTGTTGCTGTTGCTGCTGGTAGTGCTTGTCCTCGGCTGCAGCGGCGGCGAGTTGAGCGTCGAGCGATTGCTTGTGAGCAGCGGGCTGGAAGGAGCCACCAAAGCCGGAGGAGCCGAAAGCGGGTTGAGGAGGGGAGTGGGTGGTGGCAGCGGAGGAAGAGTGGTAGTCGGGGTGAGGTTGGAGAGGATCGGCGGGAGGAACGAAGAACGAGTCCTGGCCGACGTGGTAGGGCTCCTGAGGCGCCGACTGCTGGAGCGTGTACTGAAATTGCTGCTTGTCGATCGAGCTCGCCCTCCTCCAGAAAGCCTCGCCAGCGCGAGGATCCAACTCCCTCAGCACCGGCGAGCTCTCGTGCGAAACGTCGCTCGAAGCCGTTCCCGGTCGGTCCGAGTAGCTGCTTGTCGCCGTGCCAGGTCGATCCTCATCCTCGAAAGGCGCGACTCCTCCATCCCTCATGAGCGCGTCCAATTGCGCCGCGATGTCGCCGAAGGGAGCGACGGGCTGAGTCTCCAAGAACTCGATGAAGGAGGGATCGAGCTCGAAGGTCTGCAGCAACTCGGTGCTCAAACCGCTAGCCTGAGCAGTCGTGGTGGTCGTCGTCGCCGCTCCTCCCGCTCCTCCCGCTCCTCCGCTCTCTCCACTGATACTCCTCTTCGGCAACTCCCACCTCCCGAGCGAGAACTTGCGACCTCCAAAGGTGCCCGTGACGGGCGAGATGAGCATGAGGTCTCCGCCTGTTGCTCCAGTGGCGCGAAGGGTACCTCGGCGCTTCATGCCCATGAGAGCGGCGGAGGAAGGGCCGAACTCGCTGTCTCGGCGAAGAGGGACGGTAGGAGGAAGGCCGGGACCGACGCTGGCGAAGGAGAAGGTGCGAGAAGTGGGAGAGATGATGACCGGGTTGGGATCGGCGGGGTGCTGCGAGTGGTGGGAGGAAGGATGCGAAGAGGCAGCGGAGGAGGAGCTCTGAGACGAAGGCGCGCGAGGGGTGGGAGAGACGGAGGTGGCGGTCGAGGAAGGGAGGTGGTAGTGCTGCATCTGGGTGATGGCGAGCGAGCGAGGGGAAGGAGGACGTCCATACTGCGAGACTGGCTGAGCATCTTGAGGGATGAAGTCGGCGGAGGAAGGGTACGGAACGAAAGTCGGGTTGTAGGGCAGGTCGAGAGGTGCAGGAGGACCCTTGCGACTCGAAGATACGCGCTCCAAGTGCTCCTGGGGCGAGAGAGTGGGAAGGTCGGCGTAAGAAGCGGTCTGGGGACGAGAGGAGGGCGCCGAATCGAGTTGGCGAGGGTCGACGATGTGCTGCTGCTGGTTGCCTTGGAGAGCCATGATCTCGTCGAGCTGCACCATGTAGCCAAATTGGTACGACTCGTCGGGTCCTTGAGTGTTGCTCTTCGTCCTCGTGTGGCTCTCGCGCCGCGCAGGGTAGTAGGCCCTCGCGAAATCGCCTTCCGCTTGCGCAGGGTAGTGGTCGGGAGCGGTATGAGGGCGGTCGACGATGTAGTGAGGGTCGAAGTGCTGAGGATGAGGGTGAAGCTCAGGAGCGGCGTAGACGTCGCCGTATTGATCCTGCTGGTCGTAAGAGTACGAGTGGGCGAGGGGAGGAGCGGCGACCTTCCTGCGCGTGCGCTTCTTGGGCTCGACGACGGGAGGGGGAAGGAGAGGTAAGTGACCCGCCTTGAGTGCACTGGCGACCGTCTCGATGGTCCACCTCGCGCGGTCGTTGTCGGACGGATCGCGAACGGGCACCGGCTTGGCCCTCGACTTGCGATTCTTCTTAGCCGCTTCCTTCGCCACCACCTTCTGCTCCGGCGCCACCGTCACGTCGATACCCAGCAGCTCCGACGCCAACTTCTCGCACGCCTTCTTCTCCTCCTCGGTGTCGTCGCGCCCGTGCTTCCTCCTGCGCCGAACCTCGTCCTTGTTGCGGTAGACGGGCTTGTAGCGGTAGTCGGGATGCGCTGCCGCGTGCTCGTCCCTCTTCTCCTGCGCCTTCTGCTCCCAGTACGCCTTCTCGGCCGGTTTGAGGCTCTTCCAGAGGTGCGAGACGATCCGAGAGATGTGGCGATGGTCGGTGATGCCGAGTTCGGACAGTTGCTGGGCGGTAGGGGTACCAGGAGGGATGACACCGTCGGCCGAGACTTGATCTGGTGCACAGCAGTGCGAGCGGAAGATGATGAAGGCGTTGGGAGGGCGTTTGATGTGGCCGGGAGGGGTCTTGCGAGCGTGCGAAGTCTTGCCCTTCGGCGCCTTGGCCTTGGACTCGCTGGAGGTAGGGGATGTTGCGCGGGAAGTGTCGGCGGAGGTCGTAGTAGAGGAAGGAAGAGTGGGGAGTGGCGGTAGACGTTCCAGCTCGAGCGAAAAGTCGAGAAGGGCGAGCGAAGGGTCCTGCAGCTGTTGCTCGGCGCCGAAGTCCAACTCCATCTCATCGCCTTCTCCTCCGGCAGACACTTCTTCGCTCCAATCACTGGTATCACTGGCGCTGGTTGCTGACCGCGAACGGCTCGGACGAGGGCGATGCGAGTCGAGGGAAGCGGAGTAGGGGTAGTGTCGATAGCTGGACGATACGGAGGAGGCGGGCGTTCCCTGGCGCGACGAGTTGGCCGAAGAAGGGATGGACATGGGCAGCGAGCGCGGTGAAGGCGGCTGGTACTGCTGCTGCTGCTCAAACGAGCCGACGGGCTTGGGCGTGGGCGGCTCAAGGGCGAAGGTCGGCGCGGATGAAGGGAGAGTGTATTGATCCATGGGACAGCGAGTGAAAGGGCTCTGCTGGGTAGCAGAGAAGGGCTGTCAGCAAGTGCATTCGAGCAGCAGACCTCTACCGCGTTTCCTCTCGCGTCGGAAACCGATCTCCTTCGGACAACAAGCTTCAAGACTCACTCGGTGCTGCTGGGGACGAACTGCTACAGCAGGGAGACTACAGGAAGCTGTATAGAGGCGTACGCGAAGTGTTGATGCTGTGCTGCTGAACCTCGTTCTCGAAGGAGGTGGAAGGAGAAAGGGAGAGCGATTCGTTCGGTCGCGGCAGGGGAAGCGGCCGAGCGTTGACTGAGTTGAGCTTCTGCTCTGACGAAGAGCACTACAAAGGGAGGAAGGGGAAGGTTGTAGGGAAGAGCAAAACCAGAGGACAAAGGAAAGAGCCGGCTATCCCGTCGCCCGACGAGAAGAGGGAAGCTCGGCGCTCTCATCGTTTTTGATCGAGCGTTAGAGCTGTCGCAGAGGGGGGAGAGGCAAAGGGAACAAAAGGCTGAGACAAGTTCTCCACGTTAACTCCATGGAAGGCACTCTGCTGTAGCACATCAGCGAGGGCAGCGCGGACGAGAGCGAGGAAGCCGTCAGTTCGGGTGCCGAAAGTGAAAGAGGAGGGGGAGGGGGAGGGAAAAGGGGTTGGCGCCGAGCAGACAGATGGGGACGAGCGAGCAAGCAAACGAGAAAGGTGCACGAGCGCAAGGCCGCCTCGAGCAGTGAAGATCAAGATTCAAGAGGCCAAGAAGGAATTCCGACGCTTCCACTGGCTTTTCTCGCGCCATGAAGATAGTCGCGGACGATCTCGAGGCGAGCCTCCAGAAAGCTCGTCGCGCTCCGCGCACGCGGTGGAAGGGGAATCGCACTTCTGATGTCAAACGTACTACAGCGCTCATGCACTAGCCTCCTCGGGAGCCTTCTTGAGTCCCTCCTTCTCGAGCACTGCGAAAGGGGGGAGAGGGTCAACGCCGAGCAGGGAGAAAAAAAGCGCGAGGGGGAAACTCACGAGCATCAATCTCGGCAGGCTTGAAGATGTGAGCTACAGGCTGTCCAGCGTCGTCAATCGTCAGGGTGGACAGCTCGACTGTGAAAGCAGTGAAGGGTCAGCAACTCGCTTCGGCCGAACGTCCGAATAACTCACGCTTCTCCGAGTCCAACGTAGTCGAATCCATCGTCTTGCTCAGCACCTTGAGTGCTAGTCCCAGACTCTCGTCCAATCCAATGTCATCGCGGTAGTCCTGCCTCAGCAGGCTCTGCGCGGTCGAGTTGTTGGCGCCGATGCACGTCGCCTTCCAGCCAGAGTAGTTGCCCGAAGGATCCGAGGCGTAAAGCTGGAATGCGTGGTGAGGGTCGTGTCCGGCGAAGAGGAAGGAGACTCCGAATGGTCGCAGACCTGTTGCGAGCGCCGAGGGTCAGTTTCGTCCGCGCCGAGGAGGGCAGGAAGGAAAGTCTGATGCACCTCCGAATTGTGTGTAGCCCTGCTTGAGATCGCAGACCTTTTGAACGAGCTGCTCGACTGGCATGTCCTCGTTGTAGGTCGAGAGATGGGACTGCGAAGGGACGCGTCAGCTCGAATCGGAAGGCGAGGCTAAGAGGCGACTAAGACTCACCTGAGCAGCATTCCTAGCGTAAGATACGAGCGAGTTGGCATCGGCGTTGTAACCAGCAACACCCGAGATGACGTTGCTGCAGCGCGCGAAGGAGCAAGAGCGAAACGGGTCAGTCTACATTCTCCGCTTCATCGCCGGGAGCTCAAAGAACAGCACAAAACTCACCCGTTGACCAAAAACAGCTTCTCACTCGATCCCTTCTCCTTCTCCAACAGCTTGCTCGTCACCTTCTTCTCAGCCGCCAGGACGATACCCGCACGCTGAGGGCCAGGGTACTTCTTCTCGCGCTCGGCCTTGGCCTCCTCTTCCTTCTTCTTGGCAGCAGCAGATTGCGCTGGGGTGCTCGATCCGGCGGCAGGAGTCGAAGAGGAAGCAGCGGCGCCCTCAGAGTCGACGGCCATGGCATCCGAAACCTCGGGCGCGGAGACGAAGGGAGTTGCTGATGGACCGGGAGCGAGGATGCCTACGACAGTTCCAGCGTGACCTGTAACGGCGAGAAGCGGTCAGCGCACTGCTTTATGGCCTTCGTGAGCTGCTCGAGAGGGTTCGAGCGTTGCGCGTCCAGCAGCGCTGAAGCGACTTCTGCCGTAGCTTCTAGAGACCTCTACTCCTTGGCGAGATGTACCAGAAGCCAGCAGAGTTCTCCAGCGCTGCTCCTGCAACACTTCGAGCCAGCACGCGCTCCTCCAGCCAGACGCTGACGACACGGCGGAGGACATCGTGGTCTGGAGCTACCTCTACAAATCTGACGCCTCGTCCAGGTCTACAGCAGCAGCAAAGACTCGAAGCACCCGCTGCTGCGCCCCAGCAGCTCCCCTCAACCCTCTGCACGTCCGTCAGCTCCCTCGCCCTCCAACACAGCTCACTCCCGCTCCAGCCGATGCACCAGATACTTACTGATACTCTCGAGGGCATACTCGACCTGGTAAAGACGTCCTTCAGGCGAGAAGATGGTCTGTAGTCGAGTTGAAGAGCGAGTTGAGAAGACGAGATGGGGAGAGACCGCGTAAGCTCGTCAGTGCTTGTTCGAGGAGGGCTTGGAGAGCTACAGAGTCCTGTAGGAAGGTCAGAGGACGAGCCTTACTGTTCGGGAATCGTAACGGCGAGACATAATGAGAAGTGAGAATGAGGAGGGAGCCAAGAGCGAGCGCGACCCGTGTCGTCGAGCTCAAGTTGACGCAGCCAGCGAGAAGTCATCACTTCCGTACAGCGAAATTTGCGAGTCCAGCAGAGATCAAACACACCACGAATGCTTCTTCGAGGTTGCTCGAGGTCGCTAGGAGCGTAGAGCAGCTCACAACACATCGCCGAAGGCCTTCGCAGCCTGCTCGGCGTCCTCACAGGCTCGCAGTGGCCCTCTCGAGCTTTCCGCAGGTTCTTACAGTACATTTTAGATCACTGAAGGGACTGGCAGACTCCTGCAATGCTTCATTGCCCTCCACTGACGCTCAGCTTCCCCTTCGGCGCCGACTCGTCGGACTCGGAGATTGTCTTCCTCTCTAACACTGCACCAGATGCCGAGGAGTCGGCGCCGATACTCAGACATAGAGATGGGATGATACAACTCTTGCTACTGAGCACTCTTCACAAGCGTCGACAGCTCTTCTCCGCCGTCTCCCGAGCTCCAGGCTCATGCCTTCACCTCGCCCTCAACCACCTTCGCCGGTCTGATCATCACACCACCCTCCAGCCCATCCTGCAATACAAATCCAAACTGAGCATAGACAGCTCTGCCCGTCGGGGTCGACTCGAGATACATCCGCCGAGGAGGGGTCGATTCGTCGGCCCAAGCTACTGCCTCTCGCATCAGTGCAGAGGCTACACCGCGGCCGTGGTAGGAAGGGAGGACCCAAAGCGGGGCGAGGTACCTGTTTGACGGGTGGAGAGAAGGTCAGCTTGTGCTCGAAAGGGAGAGGAGAGCGGGAAGAGCGAGCGCCGAGAAGCCAACGCCGAGCTTACCAGTGAGGCTCATCTCCCATCACTCGTTTCCGATCAACAGCACCGCGATTTCCATGAAAGGCATCCCACTCTTCCCCATCGACTCCTTCCCACACACCCGTCCCGTTGATGGCCTCCTCGCTCTCATCCCTCGTCTGCGGATTCCTCCACTCGGGGTGACCTGGGCGGTACCAGAACGCTACTCCGACCAGAGTACCATCCGACAGAGACGCCTTGCGAAGTCGGACCGCAGGAGAGGATAGCAGGACTGTGTTTCGGGCTACGGCGTTTGCGAGCCGAACGGAGGGCGATGGGCGGAGGGAAGGCGGCTCGAGAATGTCGTACACAGCGGATCCGAAAGCTAGCCATTGGCCCTGGACCTGTATGAGAAGGAGAGGTCAGCGTACAGGTCCGGAGCAGAGGGAGAAGCCGCTCACATAGGCGGGGAGGTCGTCCGCTGTCAGATCGCTCAGAATGATCTCTGCGCGCTCTCGGCGAGCACGAGACCCTTCTGCATCGGCTGCTGGAAAAGCAGATGCTGGGACGGGCATGATGGGATGCAGTCGAGAGGAGGAAGAAGAGAGAGCGAGGTGCGGTCCAGAGGCGCGTGTTCCGGCTGAGGGGTCGAGTCACGAGTAGCGATGGAGCGTGCTAGTGATGCTTCCTGTAGCTAAAAAGACGCGAGTCGGGCGTAGTTGCGACGATGTCGAGCGAGTTGGCAGAAGAGAACGAGCGAGCCGAGCTTCGCAGCTTCATCAGTAACCGTGAGAGTGATCTAAATTATTGCGCAAGCTCGTACAAAACAGTTCCAAGCTACACATGATCCTACAAAGTGTCTGTCAAGACTCAACCCCTCAAATCTCGGGGACGGGGAAGTGCCGCCGCTCGCCGTGATTGCTCTGCACGACGTAAGGGTAAGACTCTGGTGTGACGCCTCGGTACGGTACTGGATCGTATGGTCGAGATGGATAGCCGGGGTAGGAGGTGGGTGACGAGGGAGAGGTCGGCGGTCCAGCGGCGCCGTAAGCTGCTCCCGAGGGGAGGAGACCGTGATGGCTGGTGTAGGATCCATCGCCCGAATGTCCCGCTCCCCAACTACTGCCGCTGCCGTAGTGAGCACCGCCTGCGCCGTACCCTCCGTATCCGCCTTGCTGAGCTCCTCCCTCCCAAACCTTGCCTCCCTGTGGCCGCTCGTCCTCGATCGCCATCTTTCCATCCGCTCGCTTCACCTTCTGCACATATCCTCCTTCGCCTCGTGCCCGAGCTGCCTTGTCTCGCCGCCAGAGGAAGATGAGGAAGGTGAGAAGGGCGAGAGCGACAACTCCGCCGACAACTCCACCGATGATGGGGGCAACGTTTGTAGAGGACGAGTTGTCGCTACTGGGAGATGAGGTAGCAGAGGCGCTGGGGTAGGATTGGGTGGCAGTGTAAGCGGCTGGAGAAGGGCGGGTGATCAGCGAGGGGGTCGAGGGGTTCGAAAGTGTCTTGCAAGGTGCGCCACTCACAGACATTGGTCGGGACGTACTCCAGCCACGTTTCGGTGAAGAGGTACGGGTAGAATCTATTAGCGGCGAGGGAAAAGTCAGCATCTTCGTCGAGCAAGGCTCAGCGAGAGGCTCACCCGAAGCGAGCGTCGGGACCGATCTGCGTCAGAGTCACGTTGTGCTGGCCGTAGAGCAGTGTGTCGCTCGACCAGATGATCTGTCGACCTTGCGTGTAGCCTGAGCCGTCGTAGAGGTCGATGCTGTGAGGCGAGAAAGAGGTTAGCTATGACGTTCCTGCGCCGAAAGCTCGAAGCCACACTCCTCAAACTCACGTGTAAGACGTGGTCTCGTCTACGGTTATCTGACAAAGACCTCGATCCGCCTTCTTGATCGCAATGTACTGGGCAGCAACGCCGATGAAGGTGAAGGTCGCCGAGGCGTCGGAGAGGTTCGAGTAAGCCTGGTAGAATCCGTCCTCGGTATCAGAGCGCCACCGCGATACGTCTGAAGGGATCGAGAGTAGTGTGAGCTCTGTACTCGGCGCAAATCAGGCGCAGGCGAGAGGCGACTTACAAGTCAGCTGAGTCGAATCGGACGAGATGTTGTACATTTTGGTGCCCTCGATGTTCTCGAACTGAGCCGCGACGAGTATAGGGAGAGCCAGAGTCGCCAGCAGGGCGACGAGCCCGCGCATCCGGGCTAGCATGGTGCAGAGGCCAGCGAGATCTGAGGAGGAGGGCGGTGAGAGTCAGCCGCTGAGCTCGAGTGAAGCGTGAAGTGGAGCATGGTAGTCCATCAAATGACAACCTGCACTCCGCTCTCTTCTACAGCACTACCTGCACCGCAACAGGCCGATGCCTCAGCGCTCATCGCGCGCCAAGCTGCCTCGACGCAAACAGGCCTCTCCAGCTTGACCCGAGTTACTGAAGAAATCCGCGAGGCAAGGCGGGGGGCGTCCGGGAAGCTGTCAGACTCACAGTGAGCTCAGCCTGCAGAATTGGCGCCGGAGGACGGTAAGAGATCAAGTCGGCTTGGGCTTGAGCTCAAAGGCGGTCCAGGAGCGAGCGGATGAAGGTGTGAAGGGAAGGGCGGGCTGGCTAAGGCTCTGGGCGCCTCCTTGTAGGCTTTGCAGCCGGCGCGTGCGGTGGACGAAGTGAAGAGCGATGAGAACGAAGGGAGAGAGACGGTTTCGTCGGCCTTCGCCTCTTCCGCTCCCGCTACATTCCTTCGAAGTCGGTTCAACCGGCTGCGTTACAACAGACACCACTCGGTGGATCATATAGGTCTCTCACGCTGCTCTTCTGCAGCCCAACAGCGCCACAAGCTGGCGAAACGCACAGAGCTCCTCGGCTTCTCGCATTGGTTTGCCGCACCATTGCGAAGCAGGGAGCACCTTGGGATGCTTGTACACATGCTGAGTGTCTGGCAGGCCCCATCGCCCGCAATACAAGCGCTTCAAACGCTTCAAGCGCTCCGAAAGGCTCCTCACTCGCCGAATCCTCTCGGTGGGCGCACCTTAGCGAGAGGCATCTGCAGGCCGCCAAAAAGACATTGGGATGAGCCTGAATATACTCAACAGGTGTCTTCACCTCTGCTGTGGGCTCCTTCGCCTCCGAGAGGCGCGTCAATGACCCTCGGCGATGGCTCGGTGCTGCCTTTCCCTGCTCAAGGCTCGTCTATCGAGCGCAAATCTATGCTAGCAGGGTGTGATGAGCGATTGTGCTGTTTGAGCCGCAACCAGCGGACGTAAAGGGGCTAAAAGCTGTTCCTTCCGCTTCTCGGCGAAGCCAATGGTGCTCTCCTTGGAAGCCGAAGCGTCCACCGGCTGTCCTCTCCCGAGCATCGTCATAGACCCGAGAGTACTACATGGAAGATCTTCCCTGTTCCCCCATCCGTCCCAGCTCCCTGTAGAGAAGCGATTCGGTCGCAGGGACTGATGCAGCGCGTTAGCTGTTGTACTCGAGATGCTGAGCCAACGAAAGCTTTCCGCGCCGCCTCAAGTTCCGCCGAGCTCGGTCCTCAAATCCCCAGCCAAGCTCCGAGCTGCCCTCCTGCTCTCCAAACCGCATTGACCGACTGCTCCGAACTCTGCTCCACTAATCCCTTCCAACACTCCCTTCTCGCGGCCGCTCGCCCTTCGCAGACTTCCTCCCATGCTCGCTTCTCGGCGCTCGCGCTTGCTCCCATCACCACGCCAGCCCTAGAGCGGTATCGCTGAAGCGAATAGCACCCACACGACGAGCCACAGAAGAGGGTGGATTCCAACTACCTCCAAGCGCGCCTCTGAGCCTCTCCTACCTGCCTAGTTGAGTCGAAGCTGCTCCGGAAGGGGGGAAGAGGGTTCGCCGTAGCGTGAGCAGGATCGTCCCGGGTTTACCCCAGCTCGCAGGAAACGGAAGCCATGCTGATCCACGAAGGCTCTGCTCGTTGAGTGGTGAGACATCAACTTCGAGCGTGAAAGCGGGAAGAAGGGAAAGGGTCCGACTTTGGCTGCGCCGAGCGAGAAGATGTGATGGGCTCGCTGTCGGGACGAGAAAGAGAATGATGTACTGGATTGGTTGGTCGAGTTCACTTTACTAAGATTCAATGATTTTACTAAAGGTACCAAGGATGAGAAGCGCGAAGGCGGGGGGGTCGTTAAGGTCGTAAAATGAGGAGAGGATGTGATGGTGACAGAACAGCGAGTGATGGAGTGTCCGCGGTGGGATGGTATGCACATGAGGATGGTGAGATGGATGCTAGGAGATGAATGATGAAGAGCAATGACAAGAGACGAGACCCAATGAGACGAGACGCGACCCTTCCCTCCTCCTCCCACCCGCCGAGCCCAGCTCAGAAGGTGATGCCCCTCGTCAGGCGCCCCTTCTTGGGCGATATTTCAATGGCAGCGGCAAACGAGTCCATAGCGTGCGACTCCTCCACCGACATGAGAGGCGAAGAGGGCAGGATAGGCGTGAGGGGAGCGAGAGTGAGGGTTCCGCGACGAGGGCGACCGGCCGTGGTGGTCGATCCGGGAGTGGAGGGAGCAGATGCGGGGAGGTGCGAAGTAGGCAGCGAGTGACGATGAGCCGAAGGGACGTTGGGAGACATGGGCGCCTGGTGTTCGATGTGATGGACCGAGTGGGAGCGAGCGAGGCGGTTCGGGTTGGGAGCGGTGACGCCGACGTTGTAGGGGAAGGGGATCATGGGAGGAGCCTCGTACTCACGAGGGGGGAGAGCCGAGCCCCAACCCTCTTCGAAGGGAGTGACCAATGGCGACGAAGCCCCACTCCTCGACGGCTGGGAGCGCGACATGGAGACTCCGCCGAGCCCGAGACCAGGGAGACCGACGACCGAGCGGCTGCGAGCGACACGTCCTGCTTGCTCGTGGAGGGCGTCCGAGGCGGCAGTCATGGCACGAGTGCGAAGGTCGAGCGCGCGTTGCGTTTCGACGGGCGAGGAGACGGCGCGCTGCATCGACGAACCTCCTGGCCCTTCGTGGTCCGAGATTGTTGGAGGGGACGAAGGGCGCGAAGATGGAGTGGAGTGGGAAGGCGCGAAGGTAGAGAAGGAGAAGGAGGCGGGGAACTGAGGCGAAGGGCACGCCGGCGACTCGGGGTACAGACCGAAGCTCGAGTTGTTGCGCGAGAGGGTGGGCGCTTTTGGGTAGGGCGACTCGCAGGTAGGGGTGGAAACTGCTGACGAGTCGACCGAGGAGAAGGAAGATTCACTTGCAAAGGACGAATCCGAGTTGCGGTGGTAGGCGAGCGAGCGCGACGAAAAGTAGTCCATGGGCGAGTCGGGCTCGGAGGAGGAAGGCGACGAGATGGAGAGGTCGTCCAGCTGCGACAGGGTGTCGACCGGGGCGAAGGGGTTGGTGAAGGCCGTCGGTGACTGCACGGGCGACGAAGGCGACGAAGCCATCTCCAATCCAGCGAAGTGGTCGGGATGAAGGAAGACACCTTTCATGACGACGCCGCTCGTAGGTTGACGGACGGCGCTGGTGGCGCGAGCCATGGTCATAGTTGCCATACTGTAGTAGAGCAACACGAAGAGGAAAAGCGCGTTAGTCCCCCACATCGAATTGGCCGACCACGACGCGTTCATTCGAGTCGAACAGCTCGGAGCCGAGCACTCACCTCGAGACGTGTAGGAGAGCAAAGGCTGGTCGTGGACGAGTGAACGTGACGACCCGAGGGAAAGATGCAGGGATGCGGAACGGCGGAAAATGAACCAGACGGCGAAAGCGAGACCTGGGAAAGAAAGCGAAGGGGAAGAAAGCCTGGCGACCGAGAAGGAGCTGAAGGGGAAGGGGCGAGGGGAGACGACGACTCTGGCGAGTCGAGGACGGACAGAGGATGGAAGGGAAGGAGAGGAAGGAAAGCTGAGAAGGAGCAGCAGCAGCCAGAGAGCAGCGAAATGCGGAGTTCGATGCGAGCGTGTGATCCGCCGGCAAGTTTCGATCGCTCCTCGCTGCTCCTGCAGCGCGAAAGGGCTCCCAATTGCGCCCTTTCACGCTCCTCTCTGCTATCAAGAGCTCGCCAGGGGTAAGCCAACCTAGTTATCTACAGGTCCTCGCCAACAGGAGCCCGCTACTTACGCTCAGAAGACTTACAGCGCGACATTCGGCGCGTCTCTGCGCTCAAGCTCTCCCCCGCGTTCGGTTCACGCTGGAGGCACTCAGCTTTCCCCCCTCGCAGGAACTGGGGTCGACGACTGCTCTCCAGATATTCAGCACGGCTTTATCGCCATGCTGGAGGTTCCTTCAGGCCTCAAGGAGGCCGACCCGAAGGTTTCGAAGCTCCTCCCCGCTGCGAGCGCGAGAAGGCCTCGAGAGCTCCACGCAGGTGACAGTGACTGACCCCTCAAGCTTCTGGTCTATCGAACGTCACTTGGAGGCCTCGCAAACCCCTCTGTACCACGTTGGAGAGCTCGCTAGACCGGTACGGACGACTTTGGACCCTTCGCCGAGTGAACCGAGTGTGATGCTTTCTCGATGGCCTCCTGGGCGATCCTTCTTCCTTAAGTGTTGGTGCATCGTGAGTACATCGTCCTACATCGAGGTGTGCTATCGAACCCGTCTCCGTCCCGCTGTACCCGTCTGGAGAGAACGCGCCGAGAGAAGAGCCGAAAGCGCGCCCATCGCCGAAGCCGAAGCAGCAGCTGGCTCGCGATGGCTGGGGTCTGGAGTCTGCACTACATACACATCGGAGCCACCTCCTTGCTTGCAACGCTATCAAATGGCTGGCCCATGTCGACCCCCTCGCGTGCAGGCAAAGGCTCCAGCAAGCCGGCTCTCGAAGCTCTCAAGACATCGCCGAGCAAGCTCGAATTTGTACTCCTCAAGGCAAATTCTGCAGCGTGTTCCCCCTCGCGCTAGACCGAGTTGCAAGGCCATTGTTCTTGCGTTGTAGCTGAGTACAGACGAGTAGAACCATCACAGGCGCAGTGCAAGCAGAGCGAGCTCGCGTGTGCCCGGAGGTGCCTACACTCTGCCAAAGGCGGGCGAACTCTCGAAGGCTCGTAGGCGGGGCCACAGCCACATTTGCATGTACCACGGGAAGCGAAAATGACTTACACCGTAGTGAGTACAGCGACGCGACAAGCGTCCCTCTTGCGCCGAAACCATCGCCGAAGGGCTTCATCGCCCATCACATCGAAGCCTGTGGCCTTGACTTTCGCCGAGGTCCCTCGATTTGTAGAGGTGCGCTGGAGTGGGCTCTAACGGGTTAAGCTACATACTACAACACAAAGCCCTTAGCACCCTGCATTAGCAATAGAGCTGGCATTAGACGCGTCGTCGTCGACCGAGACAGTCCATGGGCTCTCAGCTCGGCGCCTGCATGGCCCATCATGATCACCCGAGGCGAGCGAGGTCAGCTCTCGCCTTGTAAAGTAATGCACAACGAGCTAGTAGCATTAATCCTCACTCAGCGAAGGCCAGACTGGTCTTTGGTGTCCTGCAAGAGGCGCGAACCGGTCAAAGTCGCCTCCGACCGAGCACGACGAGATCTCGGCTCGCAGCGTGTGTGGTCGAATTGAAGCAAAGTATCCGATGAATTTTGTACCATAATCTCGCGGGAGGCGTAAGTACTTATTGTCCTTGCTGTAAGCCGAAAGTACCGCGCTTGCAGAGCGTTGACGAGGAGCTTCATCCTCAGCCCGCGCCGGCGCCGAACCGAGCGACATCCAGATCTCGCTTCGCCTCGCCGACTTGGCTCGGTGGGGCTCTCTGCTCCTTCGGACGACCTACTCATGGACACTCGCCGTCCCGTCGATGTGATAGGGTGTGCATGTTGCAGTATCGAAGGCGAGAACTTGCGGAGACAAAACGTTGGACGGCAACTTGACTTGCCTGCGCCGAGAAGGTGATCGCTCTCCACATCCTCCGGAAACAGATCAGATGCTTGATGCTCGAGGGCAGCGATGCGAGAGAGCGCCAGTAATGCTAATGTGGGGTGACTACTCGATGAAGAGACGCGAGGTAGCAGCAGCGAGAGCTTGAGCAAGCAACGTCCTGCTCGGCGATGGCAACTCTTCGACGAGGAAGAGGTGATATAGGTGGCTTCTTCAATTTCCGATTCCGATGACAAAGTGCTACACGCTCCTACTGTGAGTCCGAGTTGCGATCGAGTCCAAGCTGCAATGGAACAGATGCGAGACAACGTCGTTAGCGAAGATCTCACCTCGCCCCCGCTCCTCCTCCTTCGCGATTCGATGAACGAGACATGGGTCGGGGAGGCAGAGAGCAGATACTCACCTTCTCCGCGTACGAGGGATACGCGGTAATGAATGCAATTTGGGCTTTCGTTGCCTGTCAACGGTGAGAGAAGCGAAGAAGTCAGCTCGCCGATTCGGTCGGGGGTCCAGCTCCGAGAAAAAAAGCAGACGTACGCATTCGTAAGTCAAGGCGTTGATGAGCTCAGGCTCGGTCCTGCTCATCTCTGCACTCTTCTCGAACATCTTGACGGCCTCGTGTACCTTGTTCTGCTGCAGCAGGAGCTGGGCGAGAGTCGCGACGGCGACGTCGCATTGCTCGTCTGCGGGTCGCGAGGCGAATCAGCGTTGCTCGCAGAGGCTCAGATGTGATCAGAAGACATACCGACGGCGAGAGCCTCGCGGCAGATGGCCTCAGCAGCCGCGAAGTCCTGCTTCCACTGGAAGATAGAAAGAGCCTTGTTGACGAGAGGCAGGGCGTTACGGGGGACGCTGTAGTAGAGTTCAGGTCAGCAGATGAGTCTTTAAAATGACAAGACTACCTACGTGTTCTTGTCGAGCTCAATCGACGACTCAAAGCTGGCGACGGCCTCCTCGTACTGGTTCTGGTCGAGCAGGAGCTCTCCATAGTAGTTGAACACCTCGGCCGAGTTGGGGTGCTCCTTGATGAACCTGCGGAACTGGTGCATGGCCTTCTCGACCGACTTGTTCTTGTACTGAGCGACGGCCATTTGGATGTGCGAGAAGATGAAGGTGGGGTCGATCTCGGAGGAGCGGCGGTACTCGGCGATGGCGCGGTCGAACTCTTGAGTGATAAAGTAGACCTGTCCACGGTGGTAGAAGCTGGAAGAGAGGGGCGGAGGCGTCAGCTCCGGCGAAAAGGAAAGCTCGGCGAATGTCGAAGCTCACACGTCGGCGTTCTCCGGGTCAATCTCGAGGGCCCTGTCGAAATCCTTGAACGCCTCCTCGGGCTGCTGAAGCTCCATGTGCACGCTCGCCTTCTTGACCCAGCTCTGCGCTCCAGTAGGCCAGATCGTGGTGCTCTCGTCGAGGTCCGTAAGCGCGCCGGCAGCGTCCGACATGATGAACTTGAAAGTGGCGCGCATATTGAGAGCGGCGGCCCTGCCCTCGGGAGCCGAGATGTCCTGCTCGAGAGCCTCGTGGAAGAGGGTGAAGGCGTGGTGGAAGTCCTTGGCGTCGAGAGCGTCGAAGGCGAGTTGAAGGGTGCGGTCGCCCTGCGAAGGGTTGGTGGGAAGGGCGGGGTGGGCCTCTGTAAGTGTAAACGATCGGGTCAGCGTTGTCGCGTAGTCTTGAAGGGTATGCGCAGCGTACGAGGACGGAACGCTTCGAGGTAGGCCTTGATGAAGGTAGGGGAAGGGAGACGGGGTTCCCGGGTCTTGAGGAGCTCGGCAGCCTTCTCGGTCGCAAGCTTCTTCATAACCTTCTCGACCGAGAGCTGAGTCGACTCGGTCTGGAAGTTGTCGATGATGGCGGCGGCGGTGAAGTCTGCGAAAGGAAGGAGAGTCAGCTTCGTCCGAGCGAGGCGGTCGAGTCAAGGTTCGAACGTACCGCAAAGGGCGAGGTAAAGCGACTCGACACCTCCGATTGCCTCCCGAGCGGTACCACGGCGGTTGAGAGCCTTGATGTAGCTGGGATCTAACCGAAGCGCCGAAGTGCAATCCTCGACGACCTTCTCCTGCTGGCCGAGGTTGGTGTAGCCTGTTGGAATAGTGGGTCAGCTCCAGAAGCGATAGAACATCATCTCCGATGCCCTCAAAGACCCACATGCAGCTCGGTTGCTGTAGAAGACGGCCTGCTCCTCGCACTCGATAGCCTTGGTGTACTGAACGACGGCCTCGGTGAACTTTTTGGCCGAGTAGAGCTTGTTGCCCTTGGCCTTGAGCGACAAAGCGAGCTTTGATCGCTCGGCGCGGTCCATGATCTCGAGGTCGGCTTGCGAGGGAGCTGAAGGAGGGGCAGGGGTCGTCAGCTCGGTTCGAGTTGTAGAGATATGCGGTGTGGGCATTGCGAAGGTAGAGAAGTCCGCGCTCCGAGGTGCAGCTTCGATTGTAACGAACAAACCTCTGCTGCACTTCCTCGGCCGCTCCCTACCGGCGAGCGCTGAACTCCGTCTTCCGATCGCCGAGCCCGCCCAAGCAAAGCACGTGGACGAGGTGCTGATGCAGCCCTGCAGCTGAGTACACTCGACCTCTCTGCTGCATCTCATCGTCTCCGCCGCCCTCCGCGAGAAAGCGTCATCTGCGCTGAGAGATCGCTCCAGTCGCTCCGCCAGAGCTGTAGCGAATTCCGAAAGCGAGCGGTAGTGCTGGACAACCCGAGCACATTACACAGCTCCGCCTCTGCTACCCTGTAGCCGAGAGGGCAAGCCGAAAGCGCCCGTTCGTCGAGCAGTTCCCCTCGGCTGCAACTCGCATTTCATACGCCCCGCCGAGGCCGTAGCCGACCAGCTGTACCCCTCCAAAAGTCTCCCTGCAGTACGAACAACCCATCGTATCATCTCCAACTCACCAGAATCAGCCTCAACATCCTTCTCTCCCGCCGCGGTCTTCTCGCTCTCACTGGTCTGTCCGGCAGTCTCCCCCTTGGCCCCGGCTCCCGCTACCCCTTTACCCTTCTTGCTCTTCTTCTTCTTCTTCTTCTCGCCGTCCCCGCTGCTCGAAGAAGGCGAGCCCGAAGAGCTGCTGGTGGTCAAGTAGTAGGCTCCAGCGGCGGAAGCGGCGACGGCGGCGGTGAGCAAGAGGGCGCGACGGTGTGAAGTGATGAAGGTGGAGATGGAAGAAGTGGCGGTGGTGGTTGCTGGTGTAGAACTGGCCATGGCGATGGAAAAAGTCCCGAGTGTTGTGGAAGCTGGTCAAGCTCGAGAGCGCGCGCCGTCGAAGGGGAAGGCACTTTTAACGATGACGACGGACTGACTATCTCGCTTCGCTTCTCGCTGGTGTGTAGCTTCGTAGGACTGTACAGAATGGGAGATTTGATTGACTAGCTCTAGTCGTCGGCTTCAGCGAGCGGAAACGGGCGAGGACCGAGCGATTCGGCCTTCGCGAGCGGTTTACGAGACTATACAACATCCTTCTCCTCCATGATTGTACTTCGTCTCATCTCTCCTATGACCTCCCTGCCTCTGCGAGACGTCAACCAGCGGGCGACCTTCACCAGCAAGCAAAGCAAGCCGAAAGTCAGCGCCGAAGCTCTCTGACCGGGCCGAGCGACGCTTCCTCACCTTGGGCGTCTCGTTGCAGCTCTTGAAAGTTGCGCTTCGCTTCTGGTCCGGGGTGTGCGCCGTCAGCTTGAGCTTGCCCGCCGTTCACCCACTTTGAGTCGGCGTATTGCGAGGGAGAGCTCGGCTTGTCGTTCTTGACACGTTTCTGTAGGAGAGGTGGTGCGATTGGTCAGGTGCAGAAAGCAGTGCCGCGATATTCAGAGCTCACGTAGATGAGAGCGACGAGGGCCATAGAGTGTCTTGAAGTCGAGTGTGAAAGGGGAAGAGAAAGAACAAAGGCCGAGCGAGCGTGAAGGAAAGGGCACGTGCTGGGGTTCAGCGGAGTGTGAAGTGAGAGTCGAAGAGCAGAGAGGTGTTGATGACACTTGATATGCATCCTGTACCAAAATACGCCCATGCGAAGACGAGTCCGACCACCGACCGAAAGTCCGAGTAGCGAGCGCGAGTCGCCGAAAGCAGGTGAGAGACGTATCTCCGTCCATATCCGAGAGATAGCGATACAGAGAGGGCTGTTTTGGAGGTGCTGAGCAGTAGAGCACGAAAGCCTGCAGGCTGCCACGCTCTCGCGGCACTCCGGTTCCAAGCCCTCTCTAGTGCTGAGCTGCCACGAGGGAGAGCCAGCCTGTCTCTTTGATGGGAATCAATGAAGAGGCCAAGCCTGAACGGAACCAGTTTTCGGACGACCAGCCGTCTCGCCGCCATCTTCACCGAGTATGGCGACCCAGACCGCGAAGGCCGAGCTAGCTCCCCGGCTTCATTGCAGTCTCTTGCAACAGCATCACTGCGTCATCACCGAACCAGTGCGTAAGGACCATCGACAGGCGTCAGGTGAGATGCTGATCCTCCTGATGCAGAGAAGCAGAGGCTGAGAAGCAGAGGCTGATCGAGAAGGGGGAGACGAGCCCTCGTCTAGTTTGCGTGTAGTCCTTCACCGAACGAAAGTGAGAGGCAGCAAGCAGAACAAAAACTTCAGTATCCATCACGCACTTGCCAGTCGACCTTCATAGACCAGCAACAGCGGCGAAAGCAGCGAGAAGGTTCAGCTCCGACTCCGAGCTCGAACTCGGCTTGGCTCGAAGCTCGAAGTCAGCGGTACAGGAGATCGCTAGTACGGCAAGACTCGAAAGGCCATCTCGAAGCACACGCGGACACTCCCCGCGAGTGACGATGAGAAGTCGGTCATCGGCTGCACCAAATGAGCGAGCTGAAAAGAGCGCCTCGGCTCGGCGTAGAGAGAACAGCTCGCGTGAGGCCTCAAGGTGGCTTACCGTAGGTTGAAAGCTCCAGGTCAGACAGGTGTACCTCCCGAGTAGCAGCTCACCGCCCGTCATACTCAACAATGAGCGAGAGAACCGCAAGTGAGATCGAGTTCCGCCTGTCCCAGGCCAGCTGAGCGTAGGCTGGGCACAAAGTGCAGGTGTAGAGCTATCCCCTCGAGATCCTACCCATCTCCCGCCGCCTCGCAAGCTCTGCTACGAGAGAACGACGAGAAAGCGAGCTCGAGAGTCGCTCGCTGGCGCTTAGGAAGCAGCGGCGCCGTTTCACTGTCAAGTGGAACAGAGCAGTCGACCAAGCAGCAGATGTATGACCCAGAACTTGATAGAGAGGCTGCATCTGAGTAGATGAGACGAGTCGCAAGCAGAAGACGGTCGAAAGTCAAGCCAGGTCCGTCCGAATCGTGAGTGTCGCTGAAGTCCTCAAGTTACGGGGTGCGAAGGTCTCGTTTCTCACAGGTCGAGCTCTGCTCCCAAGCTCAAAGCAAGCGCTACACCCTACTTCACCTTTCTGTACAGCGCAGAGCGACACGTTCAAGCTCTTGACCATCGCCGAGCATCGATCGCTTCTCGCCTTTCGCTCGCTCGCTATCAGCGGCAGCGGGAAAAAGCTTCCTCCTCTTCCTGGGATGACGTTAAACCGCATATGAACAGAGATTTCCAGCGGCTCTCCGTTGACTCGTCTACAGTAAGTTCGGGCCGACCGAGCCGTCTTCTAGCTTCTCGGCGCCCTTCCTGCTCTTGCGCCTTGCTCCCTTATCTCCCCTTCCTCCCCATTCACCACTCCTCCATATCATCGCCTCAGCACTTTCCCACCAAACAACCGCTCCAAATCTCCCGCCTGCTGCGTTTCTCCTCCCGCCCCGCCGAAGAGATCCACACCGCCGAGATGGAAAGGCAGCGTCGGGTGAGGTGCATGCTTTGAGGAGGGGGCGAGCACGGGTGTGGAGGGAAGAGAGGAGGAGGAGGTGGAAGGGGGGAGAGAACCTCGTTTGGCTAGGCGGGAGGGACGGAATGTTGGGCGTAAGGAGGAGGTGGGGAAGGTCGAGCAGGAGGGAGAGGCGGAGGGAGGGAGGCTGTAGGTCGCCGGTTGAGCACTGAAGTCGTCCAAGGAGGAGAGGTTGGAGTGGAGAGAGGCGGAGGGAGGGGGCGAGTAGGTGGCTGGGCGTTTCAGCGAGGGGCGAGGGATCTTGCTCGGCGACGGAAGGGGGAGGGGATCGACGGGCGAAGACTCGAACTGCTGCTCCTCCAACGCCAACTCGGCTTCCACGCGCTCCCCGAGCGAATCCTTGTCCTCTCCCTCCAGCAGCGCCTGCGCTACAAGCTCCATCCTCCTCGAATCCCTTGCCGCCGAGCTCGAGGTCGACTCGCCCGCCGCTGTCGACGTCAAAGTCGAAACGGTCCTCTTCCTCCTCACCCTCTTCTTACTACCTTCCTCCTCCTCCCCCTCTCCTCTCTCCACCACGCCACACTTCTTCATCTCCTCCGCCTCCCTCCTCGCCTTGCTCGCCAGCGCCTTCTTGCCACTCCCCACCGGCTTCCTAACTCCCTTAGCCTTAGGCTGAAACTTATACTCAGGATACATCTCCTTATGCACCCTCCTCTCCTCCTCAGCCAACAACTCCCAATGCCTCTTCTCCTCGAGGCTCAATCCTCGCCAAATGGCGCCGACGACTTGAGAAGTGTTGGAATGCGAGTTGAGGCCCAGGGAGCTGTCCTTGGGGATTAAGGAGGTGGAGACGGCGTGTTGGCGGAAGAGGATGAAGGCGTTGCGAGGGCGGGGGATGTGGGTGAGGGAGTGACGCCGGGAGTGGGACTTGCGGGAGGGGTTGAGCGCGGGGGCTCAAGCTCCTCGGGCCCGCTTCCGCTGC
>MWVB01000016.1:350182-360442 GCA_003054985.1 Leucosporidium scottii
GGCGGCCGAGGTAGGGATGAGGGAGGGGAGTGTGGGTGGGGCTTGAGGCGAAGGGGCGGTGAGGTGGGATGGTGGGAGCCGATACCGCGGTGACTTGGGAGCGAGAGAGGCCGTCGGGAGGGGAGGAGCGCCGAGGTGAGGAGTGGCATCGGTCGAGGCTTGTACGACGGCAAAGGAGGCGATGTTGGAGGGAGGGATGGGCGATGGGAAGGAGTAGTGAGGCGATGGAAGCTCGCCGAGGTGAGATTGGCCTTCGAAGTCGCCTCGACTCCTCCGCGACGACGAAGTGAAAGGGTCTTCACGAGCCACGTGCTCCCTAGGCGCCAGAATCGCCGATTCACCTTCCTCGAACCCGCCGAGCCGTAGCCACTCCTCCCGCGATACGAGACCCGACACGTCCGAACTACCGGCGAGCGGCAGCAGCTCGGCGAACGATGCAAAGTCGGAACTGGTCGGCTCCTCGTAAGTCGATGGATAGGCGCTCGATGACTCCCACGAGTAGACGGTCGTAGCCGAATGAGAGGGAAACGGCGAGTGGAGAGGATAGGCGTATTGCTCGAGCTCGGCGGGGGAAGGGAGAGGGAGCGAGGGGTCGAGAGCGAAGAAGGAGCCGGGAGGTGGAGGGTCGTAGGTTCGATCGTAGGCGTACTGTAGACAATGTACGGGTCAGCTCTATCTCTTCCCTCTCTCAACCCGAAACAACAACACACCTGAGCCGGTCCCTCGTCTGAATCTTGACGCCACTGCGCTTCCTCCCCTTCCGGTTCAAACTGCCGCCCATCTACAGAGCACTCGGTAGGACGATAGTTCCATTGCTCGTTCGGTGACTCGGCTGGAGAGGGATACGATGCCGGAGGTAGAGGAGCGACCTGGCCGGAGATGGGAGCGAGTCCGAAGGAGAGTCGTGCACGGGTGTTGGGGCCGTCTGTTGGTGGTATGTTGGACCAGTGGTCGATGGTTGGTGCTGTTGGGTGGTAGGGATCCATCTGGTTGACCGGCGGGACGAGTCAGCGATGAGCGAGGGAGAACACGACGAGGAGCAAGGGGAAAGGGGAAGGGGGAAGGGGAAAGGCAGTGGACTGACGAGATGCACCTCTACGCACAGACTGGTGGCTAGACTCTACTCAGTCGGGTTGCAGTCTCTGAAGCCCGAGCTGAGCGAGTTGGCGAGAGAGAGGGAGAGAAAGGGAGGAGCGCGGGCCTCTGTCTTGAGCGGGCGAGAGAGGGCAGGGCCGAGCTGGGACTTTGAGTGAGCTGATCGCTGTACTGTACGGGAGTTGTTGGTGGGTGGTAGCAGGGAGGGAGAGAGAGAGCCATTTTACTTCGTATACGGGCGAAGACAAAGCCATTCCTTTGTCCATCCCAAGTCGAGGCAGCAGAGGAGTTGGTAGCTGGGGGAGGGTCGGTGCCGCGTCCGTCCTTGGAGCTTGGAGAGGGTCGAGCTCCGAGCTCATCTCCGAGCAGGCGATGAGCTGCTGTATTGGAACCCGGTAAAGCTGCAGAGGAAGAGGAATCAGCTGTGTAGCCTTGCAGAGCGACGAGAGAACTCACGAAGAGACGAGACGAGACGAGACGTCACGAGCTCAACTCGGAGTGGTAGTAGAGCGAGCGGTTCGTCCTAGCAGCAGAGCAGCGTTCTGTAGTCCACCACATCATCACTTGGTCGAAGCAAGAGTCAAGTAGAGCGATTCGTCAGAGCTCGAGAAGCGCGCGCGCGTCGCCTCTTCGTGTCCCGCCACGACTTGCTCGTTTTCTCAAGTTCGACTCGCCATGGCTGCCGCTCTACAGAACATCCAGCAACGGCTACAGGATCCTGCTATCGACTATCAGACCATCTTGCTCTGTATCGCACTCGGAGTAGGCGCGTTCGAGAGTTGGATCGGGTGCGCTGCCCCTCTCTCTTTTTTGTGCTGCACCTCATCAGAGCTCACACCACTGCACTCTCTATAGACACCGCCAAAAGCCTTTCCTCTCCTCCGTCCTGCACCCCACCCTGCCAGCCACTCTCAAGCCTTTCCTCCCCTCCAAAGACTCGGAGGACACCTACCGCAAATCCCAAGCCTACAGCAAAGACAAGCTCACCTACGCCTCCTTCATCGGTCGTCTCGACCTCCTCGAATCCTTCCTCCTCCTCTCCTCCGTCACTGCACCCGTTTTCGCTTTCCTCGGCCTTGGGAGCGTCGTCCAGTCGGCTTTCCCTTGGTTCGGAGGCAACAAGGGACAGTGGACCCTGTTGAAGGGATTTTGGGATCTCGCTGGTGGAGTTCCGGGAGCGACCACCGAGTTGAAGCAGAGCTTGGCTTTCGTGGCGCTCATGACGACTCTCGGCACGATTCTCTCGCTGCCCAAGGAGTACTACAAGAATTTCGTGCTCGAGGAGAAGCATGGATTCAACAAGACTACCAAGGGTGAGCTTCTTCTGCATTCTCTTCGCCTGGCAGAGCTTGACTGACCCCCCTTCGGCGCTCGCTGCGTAGGCACTTTCATCGCCGACCAGGTCAAGGGATTCGCTCTGTCCCTCGCGCTCGAGATCCCCATCATCGCTGGTATCCTCAAGATCATTGACTGGGTTGGAGCGGCGGGCATGCTCAAGATTGTGGCTTGGATCATGGCGTTCATGTGAGTTGAAGGCTGAGGCGGGGATGCTGACAATAGCTTGAACCTGACTCTTCTTTCGTTTCGTCGATCCGAAATACAGCCTCGCTTTCCAACTCATCATGATCCCTGCCTGTAAGTCTTGGCGGCCTGACTCTCCTTTCTCCCCTCGACTCTCACCTCGGCGCTCGCCATTTCTCTTCCTGACTTTGACTCACCTCCGCCGGTCTCCAACAAACAGACCCCTACCTCATCGCCCCCCTCTTCAACACCTTCAACCCCCTCCCCGAGGACTCGCCCGTCTTCCCCCTCGTCAAGAAGCTCTCCGAGCGCCTCAATTTCCCGTTGGGCAGGATCTGGGTCATGGATGGCAGCAAGAGGAGTAGTCATTCGAATGCCTTCTTTTTTGGGCTGCCTTTCTTGACTAAGCATAGTGAGTCTGGGTTTTGGGAGGAAGGAGGGCGAGGAGGGGAGCGCCGAGGGCGGGCGGGCTGGAGTCGAGAAGGGGAAGAGGAGGATCGATGCTGACCGGTCGTTTGCCCCGTCTCGCAAACAGTCGTCATCTACGACACCCTACTCGAAAAGTCCAAGCCAGAGGAAGTCGAGGCGATTCTCGGTTCGTTTCTCCTGCCCCTCCTTCCTTCTCTCTTGCTCACTCCGCTAATACCCTCCTCCGCTACACCAAACAGCCCACGAACTAGGCCACTACGCCCACGCCCACGTCCTCATCCTCCTCCTCACCTCCCTCCTCCAAACCGCCTTCTCCCTCTCAACCTTCACCCTCTTCCTCTCCAACCATGCCCTCCTCTCCTCCTTCGGCTTCTCCCCCTCCTCGAGCGGACCAACCATCATCTCCCTCCTCCTCGCAGCCAGTTTGTTCAGCCCCATGTCCAGTGTCTTGCAGTTTTGCACCAATGGAGTGACGAGAAAGTTGGAGTATGATGCTGATGCGTTTGCGGTCGAGTTGGGGGAGAGTTATGCGAGGAACCTCAAGGGCGCGTTGGTGTCGATTCATGAGAAGAATCTGGTAGGCTTGTTCTTCGAGACGAGACGAGACGAGCCCGAGCTGACACGACGTCTCTTTCCTTTACCTTCCTCGCTCGTCATCACCACAGGCCCTCACTGGTACCGATTGGATCTACTCTGCTTACCATAACAACCACCCTACACTCATTGAGCGTCTGGATGCCCTCGATGGTGCACTCGCGGGTGGGAAGGGCAAGAGCAAGATTGAGGAGAAGAAGGACTTGTAGACGACAAGGAGATCCTTGTTCACCCTTGCTGCACATCAAAAGGCAATAGTCAATTCCAGCGCTTGTTGTGGGGCGAGAGGGACTGCTAAAGCGAGCGTCAGCACTACTTTGGCGAAGGGCTCTCGGCGCCGACGCTCAGGTTTCCTCGCCTCTCGCGCTTCTTCGCTGCTCGCCTCTCAAACAGTAGAAGAGTAATAAGGATAAGTTACTAGAAAACGGTCACACTACACTATACACCTCGTTCTCTCCCCATCTATCTACTCGGTCCCTCCTTCCCTCTCCGCTCCCTTCTCACTCCTCCAAATCCACCACCACGGGCCTCGCCAACCCCGCACCCGCACTGGGCCTCCTAAGCATCTGACTCAACCTCCTCGGATCACTACTCAACGGCCTCGCAGCCATCGAATCCGACGTCCTACTCCTCTGCAACTTTTCACTCGAGATGCGGTCCTCATCTTCCGAGTCGGAGGAGGAGGAGCCCTTCATCGGACGTTGGTAGGTCGTGTGAGAGCGAATGACCCGTTGAGGGGAGGTGGATTGGGCCAGAGCGGTGGAAGAAGAAGAGGGGTAGGCGGCGCTCATTGGACGGTAAGGCGAGGTTGTGGTGCACGGTTTGGTTGGTGAAGGAGGGGGCGAACCGGCCGAGGCGGCTTCGAGGTTGTGGATGGCGTTGCGGACTCGAGAGGGGTGTTGAAGCGGTGGAAGGGGCGCAGAATCGGGAAAGATGGGGTTGAAGGCGGGCTGCTCGGGCGCCGAGGCCTGAGGAGGAGGAGGAGGACCAGAAGGGGAGGCAGCCAGCTCGGCGCGATCCCAGTCGCCGCGGGAGATGTTGCGAGAAGGAGCGTTGGGAGCGTCGGCGTTCATGGAAGGGTAGCGAGGAGGGTTGGGGTTGGTCTTCTTGAGCTTGGCGCCTCCTCCCTCCTTGGTCGGCGAGATGGGACGCTGCTTCGGCGCTCCTTGAGGCTGCTGTTGCTGGGGGTGCATATCCGACTGCTCTCTTCCCGAGCCAAAGACAAGATCCTGAACTCCCGAGAGCGAGTAATTGCTGCTGCTCTGAGGCATCGACTGCCTCGACGGCGGCATGGGACCTCCGATGGGAGGCTGCGTCGTCGTCGAGAAGAAGAGGCCAGGCTGGGCAGCGGGGTAGAGTGGTCGACTAGTGTTGAACTGATTCTCTTGCGGCTGACGAGCAGGAGGCGGAGCGTTGCCGAAGAGAGGCTGCTGGGGCTGAGGAGGACGCGGAAGGGGACCGCGAGGAGAGCCGGGAGCGCGCTCGGGGCTGACGAGCTGAGGCTGGTAAGAGGGAGCTTGGTAGGTCGAGTGAACGGGAGGAGAGTCGTAGGAGAAGAGGAGCTTGGCGGGAGGAGGAGTGCCCGACATGGCTGGACGAAGGAGCGCCGAACCGGTCGAGGTCTTGGTTGGCGAGACGTGCGATTGACGAGGAGGGGTAGGGAGGTCGATACCCATTTGCTCGACGAGGTGATCGTAGGAAGGGTCACGGCGGTGTGATGTAGGAGCGACGGGCTGGCGAGCAAAGTAGCGATCCTTGGCGTACTGCTCCTCCTCCCGAGCCGAGAATTGACGAGAAGGCGAAGGACGAACGTCGGCGAGATGAGTCTCTCCTCCCATGTAGCGACGCGCGAGGTGGCTGTCGCCCGTCCTCGACTCGGCGAGAATCTCGTTGAGCTCCTCCTCGTTCATCTCGGGATCGTCCTCCTCTCCCTCGAGTCCAGCGTACGCTCCATCCGTGTGCGAGTAGCAGGAAGGCGAAGGTGGCTCCTCCATGTTCCTGTTGCCGAAGAGACGAGCGCTGAGGCGACTCTTGACCGAGCCGTTGCGACTCGAAGTGCTCCGAGCTCGATAGTTGCCAACTCCCCAGCCGCTCGTGAGACCAGCGTTGGTAGGCTGTGTGACAGTAGGCTGTGGTCGACCGCCGTAGCTCCATCCTCCATCTTGAGCAGGTCGCGAGTTGGGGACGGCGCGGAAAGCCTGGTCGTAGTGCGATTGGGACTCCGAAGGAGGGAGGAAAGGCTCGTCCATCGAGGGGCGCGAGACGGCGACGAAGGGAACCTTATGACGGCGGGGAGGGCGGATGGAGCTCGTGTGAGAGAGACCGCGACCGAGTCCAGCGCGGAGCATCGTCGACCAGGTGCGCTGAGGAGGAGGTCCAGTTCCCGCGTAGGCGACTCGGGGTTGGAATTCGTCGCATTCGGCGTCGTCCTCGCCGTACTTGGCCGCCACCAGACCACCCTCCTCATCGCCGTGATCCCTCCTCCTACGTCCGAGCGATCCGACACCGCCGAACCAGCGTCCATCGCCGTCCAAGTCCCCCTCCTGAGCTCGCTGCCTCCTCCTTCCCCAGCACTTGCCGTAGAGACAGCCGAGGACGAGAAGCCCCAAGAGGATGGGCGCCACGACGACTACAGGGATGAGCCATTGCTTCATGCTGACGAAGGATGAGCCGGACGAGCCAGTGTCGGCGGCCGAGAGAGCGTTGAGCGATGCCGAAGCGAGAGGTGCCGAGGAGCTGGACGATGCAGAAGTAGAAGAGGGGAGTGAAGAGGGAGAGGTCGATGAGGTGCTGGATGAGAATGAGACGACGGCTGCCTCAGAAGTGGTGTAGGTTGAAGGAGGAGGACCAGAAGCGACGGTGGAAGTTGGTGCAGCCGAGGAGGAAGAGGAAGAGCTGCTGCTGCTGCTGGTCGATAGAGGGGCGGCAGTAGTGCTGCTGCTAGTAGTCGATGTCACTTGCTCCTCCTCCTCAAGCGTCGAGGTTGCGTCTGCTGCCCAGGCGAAGGTGCTCGATTCGATGTAGTCGTCTGTGCTCGTCTCGTCGACTGCTGTAGCGAGTGATTGCCAGCTGTCGGGGGTGTAGAGCCCATTGTCGTACGAGACGGTTGCCATGCTGAGGGAAGAAGAGAGAGAGAGAGAGAGAGAGAGATTAGCTCGAGGCGCAGCGGGCAAGAAGACGAGAAGGAGAGCGGCCCGGAGAGTGGGAGGAGGAGCTCACTCGAAGGGCTGCTCTACAGTGAACGCGAGTGTTCTGTGCTAGACGGTAGTTGTAGCTCGGTATGATTTAGGCTGCACACGAGCGAGTGGGAGGAGCGAGAAGGGAGACCGCCCAGCGCGTCAAGGGGGCGAGAAAAGTGGAATCTCTCTCAACTCTCGATCGATCACACATGGCTTCTCGACCCCACATCTCTCTCGAGCGCACCTTGATGAAAGGGCTTCTCATGTCTGTGCAGTACACTCGTGTAGCCGTTCACCCTTCTACAGCAGACCAAGAGTAGAAGCGGGACTTCAGCCGGCCTCAACGATCGCCGAGCTGCCCTCTCCAGTCCAAGAAATCGAGAGAACGAAAGCCCATGCAGATGGTGTAACAACAGGATCTACGACAATGCGATGCTAATAGTGATGCCTAATCTCTCCCCTCACTTCCTGACCCTCCTCAGCCCATCCCTCTCGACCAACTTTGGCTCACCCCTCGCCATCGGCAACACCCTCTCGATCCATAGGGAGATGTCATCCAGCTCGCCACCCCAGTAGGTATGTCCTACTCCAGGGTAGGTCTGTAGCTCGATATCGGTGAGACCGAGACCGCCTTGACCGCGCTCGTCGGGGTAGGGGGAGCGGAGGAGTGAGACCGAGTGATGGGCGTCGTCGACGCTATGGAGGAGAGGGGAGGTTAACAGGCTGCTGGAGAGAGAGGGAAGACGATCTGAACATACGTGAGATACTCGTCGGCCTCGCCATGACCCCAGAAGATGGGAAGGGTTTGACGAGAGAGGTCGGCGGTGAGCTTTGCGAGAGCAAGAGCGAGAGCGAGGTCAGCATTCATCGAAGGAGCCAAAGGGCACAAGACGACTCACACTAGCCATAGTACTCCTCAGCGGCATGAACCCCGACATGACAATCAAACCCGCGAGTCGCTCCTTGGCCGTCAAGCCCGTGAGAAGGGTCATCACGCTCCCCTGCGAGAAGCCCGACAAGACCATCCTCGACGCCGCCCATTTCCTCTCCGCCTCGGTCCCAAACTCCCCCTCCTCTTCCGCTTCCTCTCCCTTAGCAACAGTAGGTCTCTGTCCCTCAGGCAGAGCGGCGAACCCTCCCTTTCGGCGTAGAGTGCGGACGAGCTCATCTAGCTCCATGGAGATGACGGTGTTGATCAGGCGGGCGGACGAGTAGAGGTTGACGGGATCCTCGTCGAGGGCGTTTTCGTAGGGGAAGCCAATCATGTCGAACCAGGCCCAAACGTCGTTGCCGTCTTGGATCGTTACGGGTTTGAGAGGGCTGTGAGAAGCGAGAGTCAGCTGGTCAGTCGGAGAGGAGACAGCGAGCAACGACTAACGCTTGAGGCATGACCCAGCGGACATTGGGGAAGCGATTGGGAAGGTGCTGAGCGAGAGGCGAGTCCCAGGCGCGCTGGAGGAGCCCCTGCGAGTCGAGTGTAGACATATCAGCATGCGTTCAAACATCGAGGATGGAGACGAGAGAACGAACATGAACAAAGATGATGGTAGCCTCGTGCTCATATCCCTCGACCGGCTTAACGACTTCAGTCTCGACCTTGTCGCTCGGCGGACCCCAAAGATGGTCCTCTCTGAATCGTCTGAGCTCATCTCCCTCGAGCACCGGCTCCTCCGACGGTTTCGGTCCACCTCGAGCAGGTCTAGGTGCGAGCGAAGGCTGAGGAGAAGGTGGAGAAACGAGGTCCTTCTCGCGGTTGATGAGGGAGGTGAAGGAGGGAGGGAATTGGATGTGAGAGCCTCGGTCGTCGAGGTCGTCGAGATTCGTGATGAGATCGAATCGCCGACCGAGAAATTTGGCGAGGAGGAAGAGGAGGGCGGCGAGGAGGAGGATCCGAGTGGCTGCCTTGCGCAGCTTGCGCCGAGGTTGCTGGCCCTTGAGCAAGCTCTCGCCGGTAGCAGCGACGGTTTGGGCGAAAGATGGTCGCCGTACATCTGATGCACTCATGGCGAGGAGGGGATCTCGGGCGGAGGAGGAAGAAGAAGGAGGAGGAGCGAACTTGTTGATATCCGAAGGGAACTTGGCGCCGAGGGGTGAGTCGATGCGGACGGAGGAGCGGAAGGGATGGCGAACGGGTGGAGGTGCGCTTGTCCCTGTAGCGAACATGCCCGAGCCGCGACGAGCGATGGAAGGAGCCGCTTCGCTGCTACCCCCGCCAATCTGTGACAGGATGGCCGAGGAGCGACGAGCTTCGAGGTTGGTTTTTGTGGGAGTAGTGAGCGAGTCGGCTTTAGTGGGAGTGGAAGGGACCAGCGAGGCTTGGCGGTTCGTAAGGGGCGTAGCAGAGGTGGGAGTCGCTCCTCCTCCCGGCGAAGCCTCGCTGCCTACGACCACAGAAGACGATGCAGCCTGTACATCAATAGCTGCTGGCTGTGTCGACATCCTCCTCCGCTCCAGCAGCGTCGGTACTCGCTCCCCCTCGCCTCCATTCTCGCCCTTGTTGTCCTCCTCGTCGTCGGAACCCTTCTCGTCCCGTTTGTAGGCAGCAGAGTTGCGTCGCATCGTGTCGGGCAGATCCTGTAGGTGTCGACCAAGACCCGTTGCTACCCTGCAGAAGTTCCCCGAGACGGCGAGTAGAAAGACGAGGTAGAAGCTGGAGCGAGACCCTTTGAGAAAGACGGGAGGGGCTGGACTACTCGCGGTGAGTCTGTCGAGGATTGCTGCTGTTCAGGAAATTTAAACGAAAAGGCTGCCGTGCTCTCATTGGCACCTGGTTCAAATGTCCTCATCTTCTCTCGACCGAAGCTCGCCAAGTTGGTCTCGCAGGCAAGCGCCGAGAAAGAGCGCCGAGCTCGTCTTTCGCTTCCCTCCCCGAGAAAGAAGAGGGTGGTGGCGCAAACGAGCATAACAACATGCATAATGCATCATCATTCCGCCTCTCTCACCACTACGGACTCTTCATAATCGCCACCTGAATCCCCAACCCAATCTCCTCCTCGGGCGGCACCTCATCCGAATAACCCCCAGCTTCCCGCCTCGCCATCTCAATACTCTCCTCCTCGGCTCGTAACCGATTCTCGCCATCCCCCTTGTCCATCATGAACCCTCCTCCTCCCTTCCTCACCGCCTCCCACTCGATCCGGAGGTAGACCCACATCCATCGCCTCACGACTTCCAACGCCTCCATCAGGAAGATACCGCTCTCAATCTCGTGTACCGAGTGAAGGTGAGAGGAAAGCTTCAGCGACCAGGTGAAGCGGAGGACGAGGTCGAGGGCGATGGCGAGGTAGTAGATTAGAGGGTCGGGGAGGAGGAGGATCGGTCGGAGGAAAGGGTAAGTAACGTTGGGAGAGAAGGCGGTGGAGAAGGCGCGAGAGTGGTGGCCTCGTGAGTGGGCGTGTGGCTTATGGTCAGGATACCCGCGTGGACGCTTCACAGCTGCAGG
>MWVB01000016.1:360477-407735 GCA_003054985.1 Leucosporidium scottii
CGAGAGTGGTGGCCTCGAGAGTGGGCGTGCCGAGTGAGGGAGGGGGAGGAAGTGGGGCCGAGGCCCAGTGTCGG
Organism: Leucosporidium scottii; assembly: GCA_003054985.1. Lineage (NCBI taxonomy): Eukaryota > Fungi > Basidiomycota > Microbotryomycetes > Leucosporidiales > Leucosporidiaceae > Leucosporidium > Leucosporidium scottii. Next base: position 360,552 of record MWVB01000016.1, read on the forward strand.
GGAGTGAGGGCGTGATGGTGGTGGTGCTTCGACCGAGGGGACCATTAATGATGGTGCTGCCCCTGATGGAGGGTGCTGGGTGCTTCTTGCCCGGGCGTGAGGTTGAGCGACACGGCCAGAGGGAGCGGAGAGGGACATGCGAGATTGGAGATGGGAGGGAGTGTTGACGAAGGCGTAGGAGACGCAGGGGGAGGAGGACCATCCGGCGGGAGTAAGAAGTGAGAGCCCCCAATCGTTGGTGATGTCCCACCAGAACGAGTAGAGCGAGTTGACGAGCACGGCGAGGACCCTGGTCGACCGAAAGTCAGCTCGGCGGGATCCAGCAGACTCAAAGTGCTAAAACTCACCAGAAGTAGAAGAGGGTGGACCTGCCGATCCAAGCGTGCGCGTCCCTCTCCTCCTCCTCCTCGTCGAATGGATCGCCGATGACCCCTTGCATCGCGCTGAAGAAGATGACGGGAAACGCCGTGGCGTACTTGAGGGCGTTGAGCATTGACCGTTTGGGTGTTGGTGTAGACCCGCTGACAACCTCGGAGATGCATTGACGGAGACGAAAGATGTAAGGGAGACTGTGCGATGGGAGAACAAGGGTTAGCTCTTTCCCTTTCGGCCCTCGACGACGGGCACGAACTCACCTCGTCATGAACGGTACCATCCACACTCTCGCGCAGCTATCATCCAGCTCCTCGAATCCTCCCACTCCAAACTGCTTCGTAGCGGTAAAGACGAGGCAACCCGAGACCCAAACATCGCCGAGCACTTTGGCGCTCGAAGTGAGGATATCGGCGAGGATAATGTCGCAAAAGGGCACGTGCGAGTTGAGCGGTGAAAAGATGATGCGTCGGAGGGCCCTGCAAATGTGTGAGAATGTAGGTCAGCTGTCTTTGTTCGCCAAGTATCTCGCACGCGACGTGGAGAGTAGCTTCCAACGCGCCAAGGGCGTAGGGAAGCAAGAGAAAGGGGGCGCACCTCAACAGCATGAAGCGCTCCTTGCGGTAGATGATGTTCCAAGGTGCAATGGCCACAGCTCCGACTGTCAGCGCAACGAATGCCGGCACTCCCCTCCACTGAACCATCTCGACCGGATCACCTCCCGTGATCCTCATGAAGGCGCTCCATCCCAGCAGGGTCCAGCCGAGACCGAATGCAGCGAGCGCGTAGAGTGGTGGGTAGAGCCGAGAAGGGTGTACAAACGGCGCTGCTGCTCGAGGGAGGTGACTGGCGGCTGTGGTTGAACCTTGCGGTCTGTAGTCGTCCAACCGAATGTCGAGGACGAGGGACGTGTCGATACCGAGGAAGGCGAGAATGTGTAGGTTGCTCGCAAATCCTACCAGGGTGAGGAAGGAGAGCCACAGCACTCGAAATGGCAGGGGGAAGCGCGAGCTAAAGTCGTAGCTCGTGGTGAAGGGCGTGTCAATGTCCGACATGGCCGCTGCTGGGAATCCACCGCTACCGGGACGTCGTGATGAAGTACAGCTTGAAAGCTGAGCTGAAGCAGCCGAGCGCGAGGAGGAGGAAGAAGGAGCGAGAGAGGTTTGGACTTCGCGACAAGGACAAGGTCGAGACTTGCTACCCCAGGATTCGGAGAGCTCTCAATACAAAATCTGTAGTGAAGGGAGAAGGTTGTAAGAAAGGGACGACAGGGTATCCATCGCCTTCGAATAATTGCAAAATGCCACGACTACAGATCTACAGCTCGGCTCGCTCGAATCCCACTTCCTCTCTCCGACACCGTCGTTTAAGCGCTTCCGTTGCCGAACGCAGCTGCTGGAGGATGGTGTGATGAAGAGACTCCCTGAGGAGCAGCGGTGGAAAGCGGATGGGAGCTCGGCGCCGCGCTGAGGGCAGGGGCCGAAGCACTGGGCCCGACCGAAGGCGCTGGAGGCTGAACCTGGGGAGCTGATGATGGCGCAGGAGCGGCTGCAGGGTTTGGCGCTGTGAGTGGTGCCGGCTGAGCTGTAGGCGAAGGCTTGGCCGCTGGAGGAGCGGGCGAAGCCGAAGTAGGGTAGGGGACGGGGATCTTGAGAAGTTGGCCAAAGTGCTGTTGGTATTGAGCGGGAAGTTGGTTGATGAGGACGGGTTGAGACTCGATGAGCGCTTTGAGAGCGTCGTAGGAGAGTGGAGGTTGTCCAGGACCGGGGATGGAGGGAGAGGGAGCGTTCGGCGAAGCCGAAGAGGTGCTGCCGTTCTTGGCCGCCGGCGGAGCAGGAGCAGGGGGCTGTTGAAAAGCGGAGAGGACATCAGCAAGGAGTCTCGGGAGAAAGGAGGATCGGAGAGCTAACATTCAGCCTCTGCTGCTTCCTCTCGGCGGGAGATGGCCTCGGCGGAGCAGGCTTGGGCGGCGGAGGCGGCTCCTTCTTTGGTCGTCCCCTCTTAGCTGGTGGTGGTGGCGGCATCGGGACGTAAGCTCGAGGTGGTGGAAGGTTGGGTGGCGGAATTCGGCGTTGCCGATTCGGGTTGAGGCGACACCGAGCGCAGACGAACGAAAAGTCATCGGCACCAAAGTCGACGGGAGGTCGTCCGGGGACGGCGTTGGCTTGGACGTGACATTGGAGATGCTGCCATTCCTCGCACTTGTCGCACGAGAGGAGATCGCGGCCGTCGTCCTGCGCAGGAGGAGGAGGAGGGGTCAGCTCGGCGGAGAGAGCTCAAGCGAAAGGGGACTCACCATGTTCCATCCAGCGTCCTTGCAAATCTCGCAGTCGAGATACCATGGCGGCTCCTCGTCGACCTCTTGCACCTCGACCTTCTTGACACTCGCCCTCGCCTCCTTGGCAGCCTTGGTCCTGGCCTTCTTCTCCGCCTCCTTCGCCTCCTTCGCCTCCTCCTTCGCAATTCTTCTCTCCTCCTTCTCCTTCTCGATCCTCAACGCCTCGAGCTCCTCTGGCGTCTCCATCCCCGGCGGCACGACCCCTCCGTTCGCCTCGATCGCCGCCTCCCTCTCCAAGCGCTTGACCTCCTCCATCTGCGCCGCCTCAGCAGCCGCCTCTCTCACCTTCTTCTCCTCCTCCCTCTTCTTCAGTCGATCCTCCCTCGACTCCTGTACCACCCCGCCCTTGCTGGAGCCAGTCTCCGAGTTGGAATCCTCGCCGCCGCCGTTGAGGTTGGCGATGATCTTATGACGGGATGCGCGGGACAGCTTGGACGACTCGGCGGCCTTCTCAGCGGCAATGCGGGCCTTCTCGTCCTCCTCCGACTCCTTGGTAGCGATCCGAGTCGAGCGTTTGCGATTCATGGCGATGATCTCTTGGATTTGAGCCTTCTCCTTGGCCTGTGCGAGGAAAGTCAGCGAGAGGACAGCGAGAGGACAGCGAGAGGTATGAGAGGGCAGCTGAAGCTCACCTCGATGGTAGAGATGACTTGAGGGAGGATCTCGGTCTTGATGAGGTCGCGAAGGGCTCGTTCGTTGCGATTCTTGCTCGTGTTGAACTTGGCGGAGAATGTCTCCCATTCTTGTCGGGTGACGCAGATCTGTACAAAAAAAGCGTTGAGCAAGCTGGTAACGAGAGCTTGTGAAGCGAGGTTACTCACCGCTTCCCACTCGACGAACCCCTCGAGTGCCTCTATCCGATCCCTCTCCGCCCAAAAGTCTCGTTCCCACTTCATCAACCCGTCCTCGTCCACGCCCCACTCGCTCCGCTCCTCCGTCGACTCGCCATCGTCGTCGTCGTCGTCTTCTTCCTCGGGGTCGAAGTCCGACTGGGTGTCCTCGGCCCCCTTCGTATTTGTTGGGCGAGAGGCGGACTTGGGCCTCTTCTTCTCCTCTTCTAGCTCCTCCCCCTCCTCTTCATCCTCATCCATCAAGCTCGTCAGCGCCGAGCTGGACGAGTCCTCCCGTTCCCGCCTCGCCGGGTCGTCCTCCGCTTTGGGCTCGTCATCCTCCTTCTTGACCTCGCTCTCCTTTGCCCATTCCGCCTGTAGCTCTGGAGGAATCTCTTCCCATTCCTCGTTGCGATTGCGGCTGACCCTTGCGCGCTTGTTGGGCGACTCGGGTGGGGGAGGAGCCGGGCGTTGCTCCTTCTCTGGCTCGCCGAGCTCGGGGGAAGGGGAGAGGGGGCGTTTCCTGTTGTTGTTGGAGGTGGTGGCGGTGGTCGAAGCGGTGGACTTGGCCTTGCCCTTCGAGGTTTTGGCTTTGGACTTGGATTTGGAGGTCGAGGCGGAGGTGGAGGCTTTGTGGGAGCGGGGAGGCGGAGGAGCAGCGCGATGTATCCATAGCCGATTGTCGTCGAAGAGATAGTACTGGTTCTTCTTGACGTCCGAGCCGATGGGTTCGATTCGCTGAGGAAGGGAAGCGAGAGTCAGAAGGCCGAATCTTGCAGGAGAGAGCGGGAGAGAGCTCACCCAGCTGTCGTCGTCCTCAAACTTGAGGTAGCGACGGAAACGTTCAGCATCGTTCATGTGCCAGTGGCAGATGTTGTAGATGGCTTGAATCTGAGGGTGTGCAGAGAGCAGGACGTGAGCTCGGTCGTAGGAAAGCGAGAGGAAGAAGAGCCGCCGAGGCCACGCACCTTGGTCTCCAGGTCCACCTCTGACCACTCGACATCGATGCGATCCTCGTAGTAGTCGAGCTCCATCTCATCGACCTCTGCAGTGTCTCCCTTTGGCTCCCCTTCGCCGAGTTTCAACTCGTCGCGCTTCTTCTCCTCCGAGGCAGGACCATTAGGGTGTTCTGCTGGCGTCACTTCTGCCGTAGGTTCTGGGGCGATAGGTGGCGTGGCAGGAGGGGCGATAGTCGCGGGAGGGAGGGGCTCGACGGTAGGAGTGGCCTCTGGGTTCAGCGAAGTCGACGCGTCGACGGGAGTGTCGACCTCCATCTTGACATCTGCCGCATCGTCCAGCTTGGTCTCCTTGGCGGATTCGGCCTTGCCATCCTCCTCGGGCAGCTTCGCGCCCCTGCCCTGCTCTTGCGCCGAATCGGGCTTGTTATCCTCCTCTGGTGGGATCGGCACGCGCACGTAGCGGTAGAAGGGGTTCTCCTCTTGTGGGAACCGACGGTTGTAAGCGCGACGAAGGGCGAGCATCCAATTGGACGCGCTGAGAGGGCCGAGAGGACGAGAGGGGAGTGCGAAGGGGTTGAGAACGGAAGACGGCGGGGCAAGAGGACAGGAATGGAAGCGAAGAGGGTCAGCCAGCAGCTCAGGCGGAGGACGATCCGAGCGATCTACAAGGCTACAGATGCCAGGGCGAGCTCACTTTGTGTTGCGGTCGTTAGCGAGAGTGTTGCACAACTTGCCCAAGAGGGTGGGAATGCAGCAGTTCGGGCGACTCCCTTCGAGGTCCGCTTCCAAATGCTGCACAAGAGCAGTAAATTACAGGTCAGCACAGGGTCTGGGAGGCGGCGGAAGCAGCCAGAGAGCTCCGAGGGCTGCTCGAAGGCAGGGAAGCGACGCGTGCAGCGGGAGGACTTCCCCTGCACCATGACAGCTCGGGATGGGATGCAGCAGGGGCACAGGTCGCCAACAAAGTGTAGGAGTAATCGGCTCACCTCAATGTTGAACTCCAGATTGACATGAGGAGCGAATAGGTTGACGAACTGGGAGATGTAGGCTAACCGCACGTCCGCGCGTAGCTTGAGCACCGTCTCTGATGGTGGTTGTGTAGGTGGTAAGACCACCTCCGGCGTAGCCGCCGTCTGACCGTAGCGAGGCATGGCAAAGCGAACGGGCGAAGGAGAGAGCAAACAAGCGGGCGGAAGGACGACTTCGGTGGGAGTTTGCCAGGGGTTACATGCCCGAAATGCAGCGGGGTGAGTTCGATTAATGGAGAAGCTAGTCTCATACCGCTGTAGTACAGCAAGGCCTCTGCCATGCTCTCCGGCGCTCCCTCTTCGGCGCTCGGCGGACGTCGGACTTGCAATCTCTCGAGAGTCCTCCAGCTCAGAGAGTAGAGAATTAGTACGGATGGAATGTCTACTGAATCTACGAGCCTCGCCCATCCTTCCTTTCCCGCCCCTCCCGCGAACCTCCTTCTCGGCGCACCCCCTCCTTCTTCGCCGAACGTTCTCTCTAGTCCATTGAGCCACCGCCTCCCTGCTCGCCGACTATGAGTACCTCCTCACCAGTTAAGCCAGCAAAGGCTGACCCTTCCCTCCGTACTCGACTGGGATGTCCTCGAGATTCCCGCCGAGCTCCTTGGCGAGGCTGGTCCTGTAGCTGAGCACGACGAACTTCCTCGTCGTCTCTTTGCTGAGGAGGATCGAGATCGCCTGGAACATCCAAAACATGATGAAGGGGACCGATACGAAGAACTTGCGGGAGAGCAGTTCGGGATAGTTGTGGGAGAAGAGCTCGATGACGGCGCTGGAAGCCTTCTTGATGGTCGGATCCATGCGAAGGAAGCTGACGTTGTTGTAGTCGTGAACTTGGATCATTTGGTAGGGGTCGGGGCCGGCGCCGTAGTCGGGGATGGGAGTCGTCGCCGAGGGGAGGTCGAGGAGGCCGATGGCGCGTTCCATGAGATCAACTCGCCAGCGGAGGAATCTGCAGGTTGGACTAAGCTGTCAGCAAAGGTTTGGTTCACATGCAAACTTGACCTCAGCACGGGCTACAGCTCGGCGAAAGGCTCAACTCACTTGTCGACATCGCCGAACGTCGCTTGCTTGTCCTTGACGACCCCGTAGAGGTTCCATGTCACTATTCTTTTTCCACCTGTACTATCTCTGACCTCGGTGATCACTCCCAACCCCTTGAACTCGTCACCCTCAACTCCCTCCAGCACCGTCGCCGACTTCTCCCCCTCTTGATCGAGCCCAAACTCTTTCCTCCACTCCAGCGTCTTTGTGAGGGAGTCCTCCGCCCTGTCGAGATCGTTGGCGTTGCTCCGGAGGTACTTTTGAAGGACGAGAAGCGTGTCGAAGGGAGGTGGGGAGGTCGATGCGAGCTGCACGCCCCAGATGCGCGAGTGCTGGGCTATTTCGAGGATGCTAGGCAGGCGAGCGTGTAACTGGAGCAGCGGGTGCTGCTCCGAGAGTGTTGGCCAGCGGGCTGTCGATGGCATGGTGCGAGAAGGAGGGAAAGAGCGCAATCAGCTCGCAGGTCTCGACTTGAGCGTAACGTCGGTCTTGGGGCTGTAGTCAGGTAGAGCGTGCACCGAGTTTACGGTGTCTCTCCAATGCCACGCCTCTGCACCTCATCAGCTCGAGTTCTGCTCTCTTTCAGGGGACATCTCCGAGGAGGGACTGCTTCCGCGTCTGCTGCTGCTTCTTCTCCTTCTCTGCTGCTTCCGATGGGGGAAGCACTCGACTGCACGGATCGCAGAGGACGACGGCAGGCGGTGTACACATCGCTCAGCCACGATGATGAGCAGGAGGCGAGAGGATTCGGAGATTCAGAACAGCGCCGAGCACAAGTAAGTCGTCGCTCTGGTTTTGCAGCTCTGTAGCTTGCTCACGACCTGGTTCCCGAACTCACGGAACCAACACCTCGGAACCACCGCGATGTTCTCATTGCAATAGCGGTGGCCGTCAGTCTCCTCCTTCTCACGCTCGGCGGAGTCTACCTCTACGCTTGGTCAGAGGGCAAATCACTCTTGGATTCAATGGGCACAGCATCTACCGAGTCCGACAGCACATCCTTCACCACCTCAGCAGCTGCCTTATCCTCATCCGTCACCACCTCGACTTCGGCGCAAGGGGGCATTGTCACCAACTCATTGCGCACCTCCTCGACCGCCACAGCTCAGCTCTCTTCGTCCAGCGGGAACACGAAGGTTGATGGTGATACTGAGGAGACTCTGTCGACCGCTGTAACGTCCACAGCGAGCGTAACAACCTTTTCAGCGTCAACCTCGAGCAGCCACTTTGCGACCGAGACCGCTCTCGGCCCCGCCAGCACGGTCTCTACCACCTCAAGCAACGAAGAGACGGATTCATATTGGACAAAGACCTACAGCGGGGTCGGCACTCATTGTCCGGCGTCCTCTAGTTGAGCTTCACATCGTTCGCTGACTCGGCGCTTTTGCTTTCTCGCCTTTTAGTCCCCGGAGCCGCCTCCCCACTCGCCTGCGGGGACGTCTACTCCTCTCCATCCACCACCCTCTTCGCCGCTCTCTGCCATTCTCTGTACGACAGTCCGCCAGGCGTCAGCGAGGATGAGGTGGACAATCAGAACCAAAATCCGGTCTGCGGCGATTTTGTCGCAGGACGGAAGGACTTGGACAGCAAGTGGGTGGGAGAGGAGAGTGAAGATTGGGTTGTTGTAGGAGGTGATGGGGAGCTGAACTGTGTGGGAACGGAGGACGTTCGGTGAGTGAAGGCAAGCTCGGCTTAGGTCGAGAACGGGGAGCTCAGCGCTGATCTCGCCGCTTGCAGCTGCCACGTACCACGAACAATCTCGGCGACATGTGAGCGTTCTCTCCGCACTTCTGACGCTCTCACTGAGCTCTCGCTGAGCCCTTGCGACCTCCAGACAACGGCGTGACAGTGAACGGGATCATGATCGTTGTGCGCCGAGCTTGCTCCCTCTCGTCGCTTCGCCTGCGGAGAGCTCCCCTGACCACTCTCGATCCATTCAATGTACAGGACCGCAATCAAGGCCTCGATCCATCGCCATGCGACGAGGGTGACGTTGATCTGAGCGACCTCGCCTACTTGACCCTCGGCCAGACGGATGTGCTGAGCTCTGGGTTGAAGAGTGTAACTTGGAAGTGGGAGTGATGTAACGGAGCGATCACAGCTACCTTCGCGATTCTCAAACAGCTCGTGATGTAGCCAGGGTTGACATATCTGCCCCGTCGAGACTTCGCCGAAGCGGCCACCTTGCTCCCCGCATGGGGTTGCTCGGGGGCAGGTCTTCCGTCGCATGCACTCTAAGCTAGTCCAATCGGGATCTTCCTCCTCCTCCATGTTTGCGAGTCGAAGAGAGAGAGATGAGTGAGTGGTAGCAGGGAAAGAAAGAATTCGAGGGAGAGCCTGGGTTGGGTTGGCTTGAGTGAGCTCTCAGAGCATTGAGTTGAGCGATGTAGGGCTGCAATCGTTTCACTCTCACTCAATCCAGCACGACGAATGTCTCCCGTGGAATCTCTGCAACAGCCGACAGCGAACGGCGAAAGCGACTTGCGCCGAACTTGCACCGAACTCGGATCTACTCTTTCTCCACCACCTCCTCGCTTCCGCTCCACTCGGGCATACTCTCCAACATCTCCACCAACCTCCCCACAAAAGCCTCCCACTGAAGATTACAATCCTTGCAATCGAAATCCACCTCGTCGAGCTTGGCCAATTTCTTGAGCGATCGAGTGGAGAGCGCATCGGCGATGTAGCTGTACTTCATCCCCGTGCAGGAGTGCTCGCAGTCATACTCGCTGTCGAAAGCGCGGAGAAGTTGAGTGGCGGCGAGGCGGCCTTGGAGGAGGTGCTCTTGCCGAGTTGAGAGGAAGCCGAGCTGCGAGGGAGGAGGGGAACATGAGCGGGTCACGCTAGTGAGAGTAAAGACAAACACGACTCACAAGTCGTACGATCGACTCAGCGGGGTTGGGAATCTCACCCAGGAGCGTAGCCAAGTCGGGTCCAATGTCCACGATGGGCGTTTCGAGGGAGGAAATCTCGGCGACGGCTTCGGAGACTAGAGAGGGGAAGTTGAAGTGCTTGGCAAAGGCGTAGGCATAAGCAGGGCGCTCGGTGCATCCTCCTTTGCTGTTGGGATGGCAAAACAGGTCAGCTCGGCGAGAAGCTCGGCAATGAGTTCCGCACCTAAACGCGGCAGAGATGGCGTCGAGGCCTCGCCAGATCTACGTTCAAGAAAAGGAGCGTCAGTCATCTCTTCGAACTCGATGTTGTAGATCTGCAACACCCACCGAATACTTCTCAAACGCCCGAATGACCTTCCAATCCCTTGGGAACTCGAGCGCCCTCGGCTGCACCGGTTGCGGGTAGAGGAACTGGAGGATGTAGTCGAGCGTTTCCGAGTCCTCTTCCACTTCTACGACGAGAAGCTGGCCATTGACGGCGTCGCTCGACGAGGGAAGACCCCACGCTTCGGACGAGGACAAGAGGAGCCGTGAGAGGACCTTGAAACGGACGCCGCTGTAGGGTTGTGAGGGTGAGCGAGCAGTGACAAGATGCTGGAGGATTTGAACCTACGCACTCGCTTGACACCACCTCACAATCGCCCTCCTCGCTCGGTTTGAACCGCTTCACGGGCGAGCGCGACTGAGCTTCCTCACTAGCCTCCTTAGTGCGCTTGACAGGGCAAGTGCCATTCGTAGGCATCTTCGAACGAGTGTTGCTAAGAGGGGACAAGGCGGAAGGAAGAGAAGCAAAGGCTGGAAAGGATCCGCATCTTTTGCTCGAGGCCCGAGCGTCGTCCGTTTCAGATTGGAGAGGCTGTCGAGCTCGGTCTGGGTCGCTGTCCATGTGCTCTGCAGTGGTTATAGAGCGCTGCTGCTCTGCTGTAGCTACGTAGCGAGCACCGAGCGGCCGAGGGGCGGGAGGGAGCATGTGGGGGCGCCGAAGCGAGGTTTGTGAGATCTGGAGCGGAGCAAGCGGATCAGCAGCAGTCTGAGGGGGTGGAAAGAAAGACCTGCAGTCAAGACGAGCTCACCGAAACCCTCTTGAGGAGGTGCGCGAGCCGCTATCGTCTAGAGGGCGTCTCAGCCGGAGCTGTCGGCGGGCGCAGGAGAACAGTGGTATGCCCGGGAGCCGAGGTGCACCATCGGAAGCTGTACGAGAGTCGGAATTTTGAGGTGCAGCGACGAGCAAGTTGTAGTTGAAAGTCAACAGGCGCGGCTCGACACTGAGCTCGCTTTCCCTCCTCCGCTATCGTAGCTCCCCGTCGAATCAGCTCTCGGATCGCTTAAGATGGTGCAGGCAGGACTCAAGAGTGAGTTACAGCTATATCAACCTACAGAACCTGCTCCAACAGCTGACACCTCGCTCTCTTGCTCCCTCCAACAGCCATCATCCTCCTCTCGTTCGTGCTGGCCATCTCGTTCTTACTCGTCATCCTCTCTTGCGCTCTGTGGTCAAACTGGCTCCCTCTCTTCACCGGTGAGCTGAGCCCCTACCGTCCTACAGCTCTTGAGCCAGCCTTCAACCCCACTGACGCGCCTCTCCTCCCCTCTCTCAAACAGCTCTCATCTTCGCGCTCGCTCCTCTACCCAACTTCATCTGCTCAAGATGTGTAGGCGATGACTTCAGCGCAGAGTACTCGTCCGGCCCCGTCGACTTTGGCCACTTTGTCACCGCCATGTTCCTCGTCAGCGGAGTGGCCCTCCCGTTCGTTCTCGCGCACTCGGGAGTCATTGCAGAGATGGCAGGGTGGATGAGCGCTATCGGTGGAATCGTGGGATATGCTACCAGTGAGTACACTGCTTTACGGTGGCTTGGGGAACGAGACCGAGGTGGACTACCCGAGCTGACCCTCTGATCCCTCGCCAGTCATCACCTACTCGCACTTCTTCGCCATTCAAATCCAAGATTACTAGGCGTGGATCGTGTAGGAAGCTGAGCGGTCGACTTAGGCCGTCGTAATGTACGATTATGGCTCTCGAAAGACGCAACCTCGCTCGGATTCGGCGCCGAGCAGCCCAGTCAGGCGCGAGTCGAGATGTTGGAAGGCTGCTGGGACTGTCTGAGGGGATGGAGTAGCTCTACACGGCTTCACCGAATCTCTGGCGCTGCTGCTTGCGTACGGATCGAGCTTGACGCTCGGTCGAGAGCTCTGACAATCAGCGAGCTGCGTAGCGAAGAGCTCAGACCAGCCTGCAGAAAGTCAGTAGCCTACAAGCCTGCTCTTTTTCGGCCTTGACCTCCCGTTGCCGCGCTGTTGAAGCTCTCGACAAGCAGCCCAGTCGCAGCTCCCCACGAAGCGACGGAGCGCCGCGCCGAGAGTTCGAAGCCGCTTTCTCTTTCCTACCACATCGCTCGTCTCGTCACCAGCACACATGGCTGAATCTCTGCAGATCGAATCACTCTTCTCGGTGGAGGGCAAGGTAGCACTGGTAACGGGCGGTGGAAGTGGAATCGGCAACATGGTCGCTCGCGCGCTCGCGATGAATGGCGCCAAGGTCTACATTGTAGGGAGGAGGAAGGACAAGCTGGATGAGGCTGTAGCTAGCTGGCGTGAGTGCTCCCTACTCTGCTCTGCTGCTTCCAACGCTGACCCTCTTGCGCTTTCGAAAGGCCACCAAGATCGCGGAGAGCTCATCGCGTGAGTGGCTGCAGCTCGCTAGCAGTGGATAGAGCTGACCGAAATGCTCCCGCAGCCTCCCTGGAGACGTCTCCACCAAAGAGTCCATCACCCTGCTCGTCGCCGTCAGTTAACCCCCACTCGCTCTCTCCGCTCTACTCCCGGCTGACATGCTCCAAACCTGTAGGCCTTCTCCGCCCGCGAGTCGAAGCTCAACATCCTCGTCAACGCTGCTGGTATCCTCCGTCCCGAGCCCCTCAAGTCTCACCCCGATGACAGTGAGTCGTCTCCTGCGCCGAACCCGTCTTCTCTTTCTCGGTATGCTGATCCTGACTCTTGCTCACAGCCACAACCCTCGTCGAAAGTCTGCTCTCGACGCCCTGGGACGACTGGAGCGACAGCATGAGCGTGAACGTCAGCTCCCTCTACTTCACTTCGGTCGCTTTCGCCCCTTACCTCCATGCTGCCTTCAACGCCGACCCTTCGAGTGAGGCGGAGCCCAAGGAGACGCCTTGCATCATCAACATCGGCTCGATCGCTGGCTTTCACAATGCGGTGATTCCTAGTCGACCGGCTCGCAACGCGCCGAGCTGACCCGCCTCTCCTTCAACAGCGCGACGCCGCTCCCGTCTCCTACCAAGTCTCCAAGTCGGCCGTCGTACATCTCACCACCTGTCTCGCTACTCGCTTCCTTCCCTTGAGGATCAGGGTCAATGCTCTCGCTCCTGGGTGAGTCGAAGCCGTCTCTTCGCCGAGAGCAGCTGCTGATCCTCTCCTCCATGCAAACAGACTCTTCCCCTCCGAAATGACCAACACCGACCCAGCTACCATCCGCGAGACGCACAAGACCCATTTCAAAGCCATGCCCGAGGGTCAGTCCTTCCCTGCTTCTGCTTATTCTCCCTCGCCGTTCTCGCTCGCTCACGCCCTCCCACTTCGAAGGTCGCGCCGGCGCTCCTCCTGACATTGCTGGACCTGTAATCTTCCTCACCTCCCGCGCTGGCGCTTATATCAACGGCAATACGCTCGACGTCGGTGGTGGAAGGTCGTTGGTGAGTTTGAGGCCGAGGGCTGAACTTTCGGCGCCCAAGCTGACGTTCTCTTACTTTTGACAGCTGCTCAGCGGTTCTGTCATCGCTTGATTAGGGAGATATCAGATTGTGGAGTACATTCAGTCGTCCATACGTGCAGAATCAGTGTTACCTCGACTTCGGCAGGCTTTCGGCTTCGGCTCGGGCGAATGAACTGCCTCTTCTGGCGCCTTCAGATCTCAGACAGCGGGGCAGAGTCGCCAGCGAACATATCTCTCTAGCGTTGCACTGATGTAATATGGCCAAGCGTACGATTCGAGAACCCGAGAGAGCGCCAATTAAGAATGGTGAAGAAAGTCTACGAAGGGGGAGTGCGATCGACTCGACCGAGCTCTACCAATCCCAAGCGCGGAAGATTTTCTGCTTCATCGTCTTGCGTTCTACATGCTCGTTCTTGTCGTCAGCAACAACGTGGCCCGAGGTGTCCTTGTGGTCGTAAGAGTTTTGAGCGTCGCCGAGGAAGAAGTTGGACTGGGCGGAGGGGCAGAAGGGCATCAGAGAGCGGTCATGGGAGAAGGAAAGAGGGTTCACTTTACCTGGAAGCAAGCGCAGATGAGGCAGACGAAAGAGAGCCCGAGAGCGGCGGACCAGAGGGGGAAGACGGTGACCCTGGTGGCGAGCGCCGAGAGGTCAGCGATCGCTCGAGCAAGCCTACAGGGCTCTGAGACTTACTCGTAAGCCTTGGTAGCGCCCTCGCGTACCGCAGAGCCAAAGTCGTACTCCTTGATAGCCGTGATATCCGCATAAAAGCTCGCGACCTCGGTGTCGTTGACTGAAGAGGGGAGATATTGTCTGAGGTTGCCGGGCATTCGAGAGCCCCAGTATTGGCCGGCGATTGCGTCGCCTAGAGCACGCGGTGAAAAGAGGGTCGAAAGATGGAGAGAGTAAAGAGAGATGGAGAGAGAGAGGAGAGAAGACAAGAGGAGATTGGAGTGAGCTCGGCGAAGCAGCTGGCGTCCAGACGCGCACAAGGAGTATTGACTGCACTCACCGACAGATGCGCCGATGGAGGACCACAAGAGAAGAAGCGAGACGACGAGACCGAGATCCTGGTGAGGTACAGACGCTTGCGCAGCGACTTGACTGCCGAGCGAGGAAAACGCCGAACCAGCTCCAGCGAGAAGCTGCGACATGACGAGGCGGCCGTAGTTGTGTACACCATTCTTGTCAACGAGAAGACCCTGGAGCGCCATGAGAGAAAGCTCAGCTGGCGAAGAGCTCGGAAGAGATGCTCAAGAACGCACGTAGCCGATGATTCGGATGCAAAGGCCGAAGATTTGCCAGAGCTTGAACCTTCCGGTTGCCTTGAAGAGGAAGCCAGCAATGATGGCAACTCCACAAAGACCCATGTTCTGCACATTGTTGTAGTCTGTGAAGAAGGGCGGAGGGGGTCAGCTCTCCCTCCGAGTCCAGCATCACCGAGCTCTCGCCCGACGCTCTGCTCGCTATAGGAGAGGCGGCTCGTGGAGTCAAAGCTCTGAAACGTACAGTTCCAGTGAGTGACATCAATGTCGGTCACGATGTAGACGTAGGAGCTGAGGTAGAGCAGCTGAAGGTAGGCGGCGAGCATGTAGACAAAGTTGATGACGACGGCGGTGATGAATGAGCGGTTGAGGAGGATGCGCTTGGGCATGGAGGGGTACTTGGCCCACTTCCACTCGTAGAGGGGGTAGGCGATGAGACAGGCGGATCCAATCGCGAGCATGGCGATGAGCGAGTTGTTCTTGAAGCCGCCGCGAGCGCCACCATACAGCGAGAAGGGAAGTAGCAGCTGTGGAATTGAGTAGAGATCAGCCTCAACCCTCTTGCTGATCCGCAGAAGGCGCTCAGTCGCCGTCAGGCGCAGATGTGCCGGCGCCGAGAAGCTCGGTCGAGGTCCCTCGTTCCAGTCGCCCGAAGTAGACACCTGAACACAGATAGGAAGCTCACCAAAGACCATCCGAATCCAAGAAGCAGCAATCCGATGGTGTCAACCTCCTGGAAGAGCTGGTAGAGCTTTTGGCCGACCGTCCTTTGCTCGGCTTTGACCTGCGCTGCGACGTCGGCGTCGACAGCAGCGTCGTCCACACCAGTACGGGCGAGCTCGACGTTGATGAGACCATCTTTGAGAGCTCGGCGTTCCAGCCAGAACATGGCGGCGATGGCGGGGACAAAGAATACGGCTGAAGAAGTCACCGGTGGTCAGCGGGGGGCTTTTGGGAGCGCTACAGATGCCCGAAGTGCGTACGGAAGATAATTGCGAACATTCCGTAGCCCCATCGCCACTTCTCGTCAGTGCTCAGGGCTGCTACGATTTCGCTCGTGTACCAGACAGTGACGAGGTAGGGCGAGGTGAGAAGTCCCATCGCGAGGCCGCGCCACTTGAGGGGAGTGAGGTCGGCCATGAGAATGGAGTTCATCAAATCAAACCCGCTTGATCCGATCGCTGAGAAGACGTTGCCGACGACGTCTAGATGAGCGAAAGAAAAGGCGCGAAAGTCAGCGCCGAACCGCCGAGCGAACGCCGAGATTAGACAAGGAAGACCCACAAGCAGCAAGGGTGGGAGACTTGAGGGTGATGACATATCCGATAACCTGGAGAGTCATGCAGACACCGTAGACGGAAGGTCGGCCGAATACATCGCCTCCTTTGGCGAGGAAGGGAAGTGCAACGGATCCGAGGATGCTCGTGGCGACGGAGAGGGTCGACAGTCCGGATGAGTGTTGTTGGAAGTGGGAGGTGGCAAACACGGAGAGGGACCCAGTCATCCTGCGAGCGTGGGGGTCAGCTTTCCGAGTCGGCGATGAGGGCTCGGCGGATTCAACTCACGAGGCGGCCATAGCCGACTGTGTAGGTCAACGGAAAACCAGATCAGCTTTTAGAAACAGGTTTTGATATGAACGGAAGCACTCACTACCCACTGAAGGATGTAGATGAGCACAGCGAGGGCATAAAGCGAATAACGACCCTTCTTGCTAGCAGCGGCCGAGCGAGCCATCGCCTCCACTCCGATGACTCCTCGACTCTTAAAGGTAGGCTCTCCTTTTGGCGTCACAGGTGCAGCATGCGCCTGCTCCTTATCAGGGAGAGTGTCTTGAGGGCGAGGCGAATCGAGACTGCTGAGCTTCTCATCTTCGGATTCCCTGCGCTCGAGCTGCTGCTGGTTGGCGATGGTGTCGGCCATCCTGAGCTTCCGTGCAGAAGTTTAGTGAAGAGTAGAAGGAAGAGAGCGGAAGCGACCGCCACAAAAAGTTCACACGCCGGCTTGAAGCGCCGAGAGGGCAGTGAGGCATATGGGCGACGCGGGGCGACTTGGCTGGCGGAGGTTTGTTCGGCACCATGTGTCAAGAGGGAAGCTCGAAAGCTCGAAGGCTCGAAGGCTCGAAGCTGAGCCGGCGATCCGACTGAACAAAGCGAGAAGTTGAGCTTGCTCGGCGAAGGGAGAGCTCGTAAGTGTTTCATGCATGCTGTCCTGCCGCACTCTCTCCGCTGCACCTCAATCTCGTCGAACATCGAACTCGAGCTACAGCAGCAACGCTTTTCCTTGCTCCCTTGCCGAGTTGAAAACGCCGACCACCCCCCGCTCTTGGCAGGGGTCCCGACCGGGCGCCTGCCCGGTTCTGTAGGGCAACCGAGGGTGCCCGATCTGATCCGGTACGCAAGGATCAGATTGCTGCTGCTGGCGAAGGCGTGCGAGAGAAGAAACCCTGTCCCAAGGGCCGCACATTTCTCGGCGTTGCTTCCGCCGCTTCGTGGAAGAAGAGGATCAGCTTTTTCTTGACGTGCGCAGAAGGATGGAAGAGGGAAGTGATTCATGTAGTCCATCAATCTACCAAGTAAGCAAGCTAAGCCGTCCTCCCTCGTCGCCGCTCCTCCCTTCAATCCCTACCGAGGCGTCCTCCGAAAGCAAGCGTTGGTGGTACACGAGAGAGAGAGAAGAGTTGCGAGCCGAGTCGATGCAATGCGAGTGTAAGGTTTGAGAGGGAGGGAAAGGGAAGGTGCAGGTCGACGAGTTAGATGAGTCCTCGGCGAGCGTTGGACTCGAGGCGGACGTGTTCGCGGAGCACTAGGTTCGTTCGATTTGAATGAGATCAGCTTTCATCTCGGATGGAAGAGAGAGAGAAAGCAAGCCGAACTCACTCGAAGCGTAGAACTTGAACTCCTCCTTGTCGGGGCTCGCGACGAGCGTCAACCCCACCTTCCCACCCTGCTCCTGCTCCTCAACCTCGCCTTCCTCACCACTCCAAAATGACACCTCCTCCAATCTCCTCCTCACTCCGTCCTGCTCCTTCTCCTCCGCTCCACCTCCAACGCCGACACCAAAATCAATCAACTCCCTCTCCCTATTCCTCGGACTCCTTCCCCTCTCCCTCACTTCCTCCTCGCCCGAACTCGTCGAGTGACTAGCAGCAGCCTTGACGTCCCTCACAAACGCCGAGAAGCTCCTCGTTTCCTTCTTTTCTCCCTCTCCTTCAGCTTCTCCCACTCCCTCGCCTTCACCCCAATCCCATCCCCTCTCCCTCGCAAAGCCCCAAGCAGCTTTATACCCCGCTCCCAACGCACTACTCGTAGTCTTCCATCCTCCCTGCCCTCCCTCCTCCAACCTCAAGCCCAAACCCAACGCCGACGAGGAGGAGGAGGGACGAGCCATCTCGGTCGTTTCGTCCACAAAGTAGGCTCGGCACCCAAAGATGGTCGAGGCGAGGGAGATGATGGCGGGATTTTGAGCGGGCGCGCCGTGTAGGAGGAGGATGGTGGGGAGTGCAAGAGGGGAGAGTGGGGGGAAGGGAAGGGCGTGGGAGGGCGTGGGAGAGGGAGAGGGAGATGGCGAGGTAAGGGCGGTGTAGAGGAGCGAGAGGCGGTAGCGGAGGGACATGACTGTGTGGGATTGAGAGAGATTAGCTTTCCTTCTTTCTCGATGACACCACCGAGCGCCAGAGAGATCCTCCTCCCCCGTCGCCCGATGCAAACGAGAAAGAAAACGAAAGCCGAGCCCGTTCCAAAACTCACACTGACTCTCCAACAACAACCTCGGGTTGGCCTTCCTATCCGGGTACTCTTGCACCCTCGTCCCACTCATGAACCTCATGAATCCCTGCGTGCCGTTCGTCTCGCCATGAGGGAAGAAGAAGGAAAAGTACTTGTCATCGAGGCTGTTCGGCGAATCGGAAGGGTTCAGCTCGCTGTAAGGAGGGCGAGGGAAAGAGGAGAGGGAGGTAGAACGCACCCGATGGTTCCTCCGTGAGGTACGATAGCTGTCAAACGGCTAAAGACTGGCCATTGGCCGTTGGAGTAGAGGTCGCGAGCGAGGGAACGACCGAGGGCGGCGTCCTTGTTGCTGTTGAGAGTCATGCTCGTCAGTCTACGAGAAAAAAGGAGAAAAGACGAGCAACGCACGAAATGATAGCCACCCACTCGCTCTCCTCCTCTTCCTCACTGGCCGCCGAACCAACCCTCCTCGCCGGATGCCTAACGACCGTTCTCCCCTCTTCAGCACTCGGTTTCCAAGCTCCACAAGGGACGAGAAGGGTATCGTCGCCTCCTACTCCGAGAGAGAGGATCGCCGGTTTCTCTTCGTCGTCGAAGGAGGAGGAGGAGGAAGGGAAAGGGTAGGAAAGGAAGGAGGAGAGAACGTCGGAGGTGAAGGGGAGGAGGAGGCAGTCTGTGTAACGTGTGCGAGAGGGTTTAGCGGTGAAAGGGATGGTAGAGAGAAGCAAACGGACCCGAGGAGAAGCCAAAACGGTTGACAAAGTAAGCCGAGACGGTGCCAATCTGGTGCGCCCCAAAGGTGGCTCTCATCAGCTCTCTGTTTCCTCAGCATCACCAGCAAGCGAGAAAAGAAACTCACCGCCCTCCCACCACCTTCCTCGGCAATCTCCCCCAACATGCCTCTCAACCTCTCCCCACCGCTCATCTCCCCCTCGTAGAACTCGCGCTCGGGGTCCTGGTCGCCCATCACGATGCCACAGAGTTCAGGGTCCCAAGTATTGGTCAAGGGAGCGAAGAGAGCGGTAGAAGAAGCGTCGGAGGGGCAAGTGGGGGCTAGGCTGTTGGAATTGGGGGCGAGAGTCAGCTCGGCTCGGCGGCGAGAGAAGAGAGAGGGGGAAAGAGAAGACGTACCGACCGAGGAACAATGAGCTCAATAACGTTCCTTCACTAATCACATGCGCCGTCCTCTCCAATACACCTCTCCTCTCATCCTCCTCTCTACTTCCCTCGCCCCACTCGCTTTGATCTTCAGCTCCTTCTTGCTCTTGCTCCTCGAGACGGGCTTCGTCTGTTTGACGGATTTTGAGGAGATGGGAGGCGAGTGACGAGGGTTGTAGGATCGTGCCGGTGCGGTGGGTGAGGAGGTGATGGCCGAGGGTGAGGGGTGAGGTGTTGGGACGGAGAGAGGTTTGAGGTTGCGATTGAGAGGTAGAAGGAGGAGGGGTGGTCGAAGTCGAAGTCGAAGTGGAGGGAGACGGTTCGACGGCACTCCAAGCCCCAGTCGAGTGGTTCCCCTCCCCGTCCCCCTCCGCCCACTCACTTCCCACAGGACTACTAGGCGGCGCAGGAGTCTGCACCAAGCTACTCGCCACTCCACTCTCCCCCTCCATCGCGCTCCTCCCCATTGCCAACTCGAGCTCCCTCACTTGTTTCGATGCGCTCGAGTCGTTTCGGGTTGGAGGGGTCGGGAGGGAGAAGGCTGTCGAGGAGGTTAGGAGAGAGGAGAGGCGTTGGTGGGAGGAGGTAGCGAGTGTGGTGGTGGTGAGAAGTGAGGTGAAGGATTGGGAGAGGAAATGCGGCGAGGAGGACTATGGAGAATGCAGGTTGGAGGGTCAGCGCCGAGGTCGTCTAGCGAGTTCAGACGGTCGTAGTGCAGTCTGAGCGCGCTCGGGGGGAGAAAGAAGAGCGCAAACGGAGAGAAGACAGACCTGAGCAGCTCCCGACACAGCCTTGACCCTACTCAACATCCCCTCGGGCCCCTCCAACGCGAGCTTCTCCAAAAGCAAGTCGACCGCTTTGATCCTCAACTCGGAGGGACAAGCGATTTCATTCCCGAGGGTGTAGACGCCATTGCGGGTGCTGTTGGATGTGGTAGAAGACTGTTAGTGAGGAGTTCGGGGTGGGCTCGGCGATGAGGGTTGCCCGGTCGGTGAGTCCGAGCAGCGAGAGAGGGACAGGCGAAGCGGGCAAGACTGACCCGTACTCTGCTAGCTCTGTGTCAACTTGTACCTGCTCTACCCAAACGACCTGCAGCCTGTGATTCAGGATACAAGCGCGGACTTTAGTCGGAGCTGCGTCAATGGAGAGGAAGAGGGGTCCTTGTGCTGTAGCTTCGGGCGCCTCTGTAGTGGATTCCTCTTCTTGAATGTACTGCTGTACGAGAGGTGGACGTGGGATTGGGCGGTGCAAAGGCGAGTTTGGTGAAGGCGGCAGGGAAGGGTGTTGGCGAGGTGTTGGAGGGGAGTAGAGAGCGGGATCCGAAGTGGTAGGAGGTGTAGGAGGGTAGATGTAGGCAGACTCCATCTGGGGCTGCTGCACTGTGAGCTGTAGGCTCGTTGAGGACCCTTGAGCTGTGAGTGGTGAGAGGGAGAGAGAGAGAGAGCTGCATCGCTTGTCCGGCGTTTTGGAGTCGAGCAGAATGGCTCGTGAATTGAGGAGAGCAGACATCACATCTTGGACGACACGGGGAAGGGTCCGTGCTTGAGAGTAGCACCGGAGGAGGAGCCCAGTGAAAGACGAGATGCTGCTGCAACGAGCGCGTCTAGTTGTTGGAGGGAGCAGGAGGAGAGTGAGAGTGAAAAGGGTGCAGCTCACAGCTCAGCGCGAGCTCACAAAGCTACAGATGTGACGGCTGAGCCGTGACTTTGTGAGACGACCCAGTCGCGTGGCCGAGAGGAGCTCACTCCCGCGAAAGGCTTGGAGAGGGAGCGAGCGGGTTAAAAGGGGGGGAACATGTGCGAAGGTTGTAGGGCGGTAGATTCCCCAGTCCATTGATGAGGAGATAGAAGCTGTAGGTCAATCGCTCGGTAAGAGCCCAAGCCTTGATCTCGCCCGCCCCGGCGCCCCGAGCTTCGTCGACTCGTCTTTCTCCCTTTGACCACTCCCTGCTCTGCTCCTCCTCGCTCTCGTCTCGTTCTCGCAAGGGGAGCGACAGCGCCAGCAACCTGTCAACCTACATCTCTCCGTCCCTGTGCTCGCCCTCACTGCGTTGTACACCTCTTCATCTCCCCGTTCGCCAAGTCTCTCTGACCTCACTCTGTCGAGACGCGACTCTCTCTCTCTCATCTCGCGCCACTTCGATCTCTGCCTCTGCCTACAGGAAGCTGTAGGGCAGCAGTACGATTTAAAGAGAGCATCAATAGCAGTATATACCTCTGCTCCCCTGCTCTTCGATCTCATCCTTTGAAGCAGTAAGCTCTCACTTCTCGCTGCCTCTCGCTCCCCGCTCATCTCACTCTGGTATCAACCCACAGATGACGCCCTCTCCTCCTCAATCACCGCCTTCGCTCAACCCACCGCCTTCACCCTCCCAACGCTCGAGGATCCCTAAACGAGTCCCATCCCTCTCGCTGCAGGGTCAGGCCACCTCGTCTCAACCCTCCTCGCCGAGAACACCAGCGGCATCAAATGGGCAGAGGAATGAGCAGGCAAAGCGGGAAACTGGATTGGGAATGAGGGGCGTGTCGATGCCCGTCAGACTGAGCAAGGAGGGAGACCGACCCGACACGAGGGAGAGGGAACCCGATTCGCCTTCAGCGCCGAGGAGAGCGTACCAATCTTCCTCGCCCTCCTCTACTCCGTATCACCACCACCACCAGCAACCACCGCATCGACCCTCCCCCGCTTTCACTCCCTCACGACCCTCCACCCTCGCCCACCCTCCTCAAATCCGTTTCCCCTCCTCTCCGACTTCCACGCCTTCCTCCTCTCGCGCTCCCCAGCAGCACCTCCTTCCCAACCCCCACTTCCCAGCGCACTGCTCCTCCCCACACTCCCACTCCCACTCCAACTCCCCTCGCCGCTGCTCCCTCCCCGCTCGACCCAAAATGGAGCGCCCCTCTTCTACCACCTACACCTCTTTTCCCCTTCCTCCACCGAGGACGCCGGGGGATCCGACGCAGGAGGAGAGGAAAGGACCGTTTTGGGGGTGGTTTGGTGCTGCTTCTGCTGCTTCTTCTTCTTCGGCGAGGGAGGGGCAGGGGGAGGGGGATCTGGAGAGCGGTGCTCGCGAGGCAGGAGCAGGAAGGAGAGAAGTAGGGAAGCACGTCCAGCATTCGAGTTTGGGGGAGAGGGCGAGGTTGTTGGGTGTGGAGGAGGATATTCGACCGCATCCTCGTGAGCGTGGCGTGACGAGGCAGGAGGGGTTGCCCAAGGTTACGAGGGGTTGCTTGGTGGCGGAGATCAAGTGTTATGGGAAGGTGAGTGTTTTTCAATTGTCTTCTCTCTTGCTCTTCGCTCGCTTGGAGCTGGAGCGGAGCGGCGAGAAGAAATTTCGGCGCTCGGCGCTGGAAGAACGATTCGCTGACCCTCTCCTTCCAACCCTCGGACCATCTTCATCTCATGGTCCTCCAACTATTTCTCCCCCATTTTTCCCCCGCCTCTTCGCCCGAACACCACAGTACATCCTCCCCCCACTCTTCCTCTTCGTCTTTCTCGCCCTCTCCATCTCCCTCTACGCCTACGGTCGAGCATTGGAGCACGAAGAGGGCTCAGGACCCGGAGGAGGTGCAGCGATGGAACCTTAGCTCATGTTGGCGCAGAGGGAGGAAGAAGGAGCAGCTTACGACCGACCCGACCGACGACTTGATTTCTTTTGATGACGCCGTCACGCCTTTATCTTTATTATACGACCGAAATGATGACATATAGTGTTGGATCCCTCCCCTCCCCTCCTTTTCTGTGCTTACTACTCTTACCCACTCTTACCTACTTGCTTGTAATCACTCGGAACGACCCCCCTCCTTGGGCATCTGACTCGGCGCTCGGGCGAGAGGGCACGGCTTCGGATGGAGGGGGGATCCAAACGTGAGACTACATCCCTCTTGGCTCGTCTCCTGCTCCCCCGAACGAACGAACAAGAGACGAACGCCCCCTCCCCCCCGACTTTGCTCGACTGTCCTCGTTCCGACGAGTGCTCTGGCTTCTTTGCCTCTCTCCTTCTTCTTCGCTCGACCCGAAGGTCAACATGGCTGATCCCTTGCCCTTCCCCTCTCCCGAGCTAATCATCACTCCACCCTCCCCAACACCCGCTATGACTTCTCACCCTCAACCGCTGAACGAGAAGCAGGAGGCCCGAGGCCCGGGCCCGTTCGAGCAGCTCGTCCTCCGAGAGACGATGGGGAGGGACGTGCTCACAGTAGAGCAAGAATGGTCCCAATCATTGTGTGCTGCAGTGTGGCAAGAGCCCGGGAGAGGGGTGGTCAGCTGCTGGTGAGTCCTTTCTCACTCTGGCTTTCATCGCCGAGTCGGAGCGCCATCGTGACCCCGCCGAGAAGCCTCACTGACGCTGATGAGGGGGGTACAGCTGTCCATGCATCATTTATGGCAAAACTTCTCATCGGTTAGCTGTGCTGGAGCAGTCGGGGGAACCTACTACCGAGCGAGGTGAGGAGCGCCGCTTCTAGAGCTGGGTTCGGCGATGGCTGATTTTGTTCTCTCTCCCTCGCCTTCGCGATTGGCGAGAAGGCTGCTGCTCCG
This sequence comes from Leucosporidium scottii, assembly GCA_003054985.1. Classification (NCBI taxonomy): domain Eukaryota; kingdom Fungi; phylum Basidiomycota; class Microbotryomycetes; order Leucosporidiales; family Leucosporidiaceae; genus Leucosporidium; species Leucosporidium scottii. The sequence goes on from MWVB01000016.1 coordinate 384,434, forward strand.
CTGGATGTGCGATATACTATCTCTTACAGCTCACCGGCTGCTCGTGGATCCTCGACTGCTTGCTCCGACCGTAAGTTCCTTTCATTCCTTCCCCTTTCCACTTCCATTCCGAGCCGAGCGCCGAGTTGACGCCCTGCCTCCCCGCTCACAGACGAGTCCGAGCTCGGTATGGCATATCCGGCTCAGTGGGCAGCGACTTATTCGCCAGTGCGTGCTGTGGTCCTTGTATGAGGGTGCAGATGGCGAGAGAAGTGAGCGGGGAGGAGGAGAGGAAATGGGAGGAGAGGTTTGTGAGTCCTCTTTCTAGATTTTCTGGGCTCCCTCTCTTCTCTGGTGGGTGATTCAATCTGACCTTCATTCCTCTACAGCCACGCGCAAGAGCTCAATCGAGAAGCCAGCGAGGAGCATGTGAATCGTCGGCGAGCGTGCTGGCGAGGAAGGAGATGGCCATGGAGGGGTATGGGAGGTAGTGGTGAGCGCTAATCCATCTCTATTGGGGACTCTAGCGCCGCGATACGAGCAGTATATGGAACTGTGAGCGAGCGAAGCGCCGACCGAACTTCGGCGCAAGTTCGGCGTTGGTGCGCTAGTTGTACGAGCATTGTAAGTCGGTTTCAGCGAGTCAAGGTGTGAGCAACAGGATAATTTGAGCTGACATCTTCAATCTTGAACCACCTACAGATCAGCTCCGGCTCATATCCGAACATCGCCTTGACCTCGTCGCCCGTCCGTCTTGCCCTTCTCGTTTTCCCTCTTCACACAACAAGCGTCGGAATCGCTTCAGAGACGGTCGAATAAGCTACAGGACACCCCAGCAGCAGCAACAATTTCGCAGCTCGTTCGAATCAGCTCCCCTCCTCTTTCGTCCCGCTCCTTCAGCACGGCCATTAGCACCAGCACAGGCCTCCGCTCAGTGACTGGCTGCCTTTGTTCTCCCACTCGTTCGAGCTCCTCCGACTCGAAACCTCCTGCCCGCAAACGGAGCACGGCCATCTGCTGTACCTTCTGCGCCTCCTCCCTTTCGGCAAGGTGAGCTCGCTGTTCTCTTCTCTCCAGCTCAAACGCGTCAGTCAACAAAGCTGAGCCCCAACCCATTTCCTGCACCTCAAAAGCCATGCACCAGCCTCACCAACCCTCTTCACTGGACAACTGGAACTTTCCCCCTCCTACCGACGGTCCAAACGCTCGAGCTCGGCGAGCGAAAGGACTGCCGCTCTACTCGGGCACTAGTGCGCCGTTGCCTGCACCCGCGATGCTTGCTCAGCAGCAGCACCAGCAGCAGCACAGAAACGTGTACACGGCGGAGGAGTGGAGGGAGTGGCAGAGAGGGCAGCAACAGCAGCAAGGAGGGGAACAGCGATGGGCGGATGAGCAGGTGAGTCCTCACAATATAGCAGAGGGAGCGCCGAGCTGATGCCTGTCCGACAGCAGCAGTACTACCGACCCGTCGAGCAGCAAATGACATCAACCTCCCAACCAGTCTACTATGAAACCGCCCCTTCGCTCCTCCTCTCCGCGCAAGCCGAGTTTCAGCCCTCCTACACCTCCTCCTACCCCGCCGTTCAACCTCCCCAGCTCTACGAACCAGCACCTACTCCCGCTTCCTACAACTGGGAGGAGCGTCAACGACAAGCCTCGTCGACTACGGTCATCGACCACGGCTCGCCTCCTTCCTCGCCGGCGTTCGAAGGGCTGCCCGAGTTGAAGGAGGACATGATCGAGACGTCAGCGCTGTTTAGCAAGGAGGAATGGCTGCGCCTGGGAGGATTCGCTCTCCTCGAAGTGAAGGCTGCACCGGCGCCAGCGCCGACTTGCTACCAGCCAGTCCAGCCGCAAGGAACAACCGCCGAGCAGGGCTGGGCCAAGCTCCCTTCGCCCCGCTACTCGTTCCCTTCGACACTGCAGCCTTTCAACCCCGCCGACGTACCCTACACCCACTCGCAACCGCCGCCGCCTTCGCCTTACGACGACCTCCCGCCGCTTCCTCCTCTTCCCGAGCTTCCCCCCCTTGTATCCTATTGATATCGCTCTGTTCTCCTCCTGAGCTCCAGGGCCGACCATTCGCTCAATCGGATATGAGAAGCACCAGTGGCTCTCACACCATGCAGGATGACCTCGTCGTCGAGTCGAGCGGTCCCTCGGCGCTCCCCCTTCCTCGCGATCGCACTCGGACGGCTCCTTCTTCCACCCCTGGGCGCTCAAACCACCGCTCGACGCCGTACCCGAGCCAATCCTCCTCTTTCAACGGTCAACCAGCATCCTTCATCTTCCCTCCCGTCAACGTCTCGTCTCCTTCCGCCACGCTCGACACCAGCCTCGGCGCCACCACCGCCTTCAGCTCCAACCCACCTCCCTCGCTCCCACCCATCAACTCGCACCGCAAGTCTCACGCTCGCAAGCGTTCCATCGGCCACGTCTCCCGCCCTCGCAACGCCTTCATCCTCTTCCGCTCTCACGCCGTCTCGACCAACCTCATCCCGCGCGATTTGGGCATCAAGAATGAGAAGAACGTCTCGCAGGTGGTCGCTCAGGTGTGGAGGAGTTTGCCGGCGGAGGAGAAGAAGCATTGGGAGAGGCTGGCCGAGGAGGAGAAGAGAGTGCATAAGGAGAAGTACCCCGATTATGTCTTCAAGCCCAAGATGAAGGGGCCGAGGAAGCCGGTGGGCCAGGTAAGATCTCGTTCTGTCTGATTGCTTGGGTGTATTCGCTGACGTTGATCTTCCACAGGGCAAGAAGGCCCTCGCGAAAAAGGCCAAGATCAAGGAGGAGGAACTCGACGACGACGACGACGACGACCTGCTGGTCTCCGACAACGAGGAAGAGTATGTACCTCGGACTAGAACCAAGACGAGGACAACACGCCAGCCCAAGCCGAAGGTGGCGAGCGCCTCCGAGCCATTCTCGCCGAACGAGCTGCCCGAGGTAACGGCGAGGAAGATGCAGCTCGTCGGAGGAGCTCTCGCTGCGGGGGAGAAGGAGGAGAGGATCCAGGATCGCGTCAAGCTGGAGATGGATCTCGAGCAAGAGCTTGGCATCGCTCCCCCGCCCAAGCCGGAGAAACCTCGCTACCCTCGCCGTCGCCAACCCCTCAACGTCCAACCCTCGGCGCTTCCCCTCCCTCCTTCCGACACTTCCACCCCTTCCACCCCTCGCAAGACTCGCTCCTCTACTCGTCCTGCTCCCTACACCTCCCCCTCATCCGACATCCTCGTCAATTCTCCCGCCAGCTCGACTTCGACCGCCTCGCCCTCTCGCGATCAGTCGTTTCGCCAAACTCGACTCGCCAAGCGAGGGAGCACTTCCACCTGGACGGGGAGAGGGGACGTTTCTCCTGCGCGCTCTTCGTCCAGCAGCTCCCCTCAACGTCAGCAGCCTGCGAGCGGATCAACGTCGCCGGTGAAGAGCCCGCTCTCGCAATCGGTCACCTCTCAGCAACGCCCGTCGAAGGGATACGGACAGCTCGGCGTTGATCGTTCTTCTACCTCCACCGTTACCAACAATAACACTCAAGCTCCCCCTCAACTCGCTTTTCCCTCTTTCGACTTGGGCAAAAGCCCCTTCCTCGCCGGCCGAGCTTTCGACAATTCGCCTCTCCTCGGCGGCGCAGGCGCCGATCGCAAGTCGTCGCTCGGTCGATGGGAGCTGAGGAAGCCTTCTACAACAATGAGTCGTCGCGAGATGATGGCGCAAGAGGAGGAGGCGACGATGGAGCTCGGCGGTGCTGGCGGAGCGGGGGGAAGGACCGTCTCCAAGGCTTTCACGATCGACCCTCAGCTCTTCCTCGCCGAAGCGGGGCTCGAGGAGGAAGCAGATTACGCCTCCAACTATCTGCCCTCCCAACCGCACTTCTCGACCCCCGCCAAGCCCCTTAAGCCCTCCCCTCCCACATCCACCTACGCCAAGCACGCGACTTACGCCCTCCCTCCGGTCGAGTACCACTGCGGCGGCCAAGACCTCTTCAGCGCGCCTTCCAACGACCTCTTTGGCGGCAAGATGGCGAAGGGGAGGAATGGCTCGGGCGGATTAGTCGGGAGTGGAGCCGGAGGACAGCCCTCGGCGATGGATTTCGGGCTGCAGTTGGATGAGTTGGAGTCGACTTATTCGGCGGAGACGAGTCTCGTCGATGCACTGGATTCTTACAGGTAGAGGTGAGTGATGAACGATGTCGTTACGAAGCTCGGCGCTGACCTCGCTTCTCGCGCCCAGATCATCGTTCGCGGTCGCAGGCGTTCCGCTACTCAGTTTATAGCGTTCTGTTATACCCCTCGCATATCATGATCACGACCTGTAACCAGCTCAGTATCTGTCGCACACGTCTCGAGACGAGTAGCAAACGAACGCCGAAAGACCTCACTTCGGCGCTCTCGTCTCGTCCAAAACCGCGAGCGGAATGCTAGGTGACTGCTCATTACGACGAGTTGGTTGTGGTGGGTGTTGTGGTGGTGAAGTGGAAGTCTAGTAGAGTTGTAGTCGTCTCGCTGTTTACAGGACCTTCTCGACGAGCTCGATGCCCTCGGCCTTGCAGGCGTCCATGATGGGCTGAACAATGTCCATCGAGTAGGGGGCGAGGATACTGTCGACGAAAAGAGGTCAGCTCGGGGTTTGAGAAGAAGGAGAGGGCAAGAGAGAACGTACCCCTTCTTGGTGATGACGCCGTCGAGGATGAGCTGAACCGAGACTCCGCAGGGGACTCCGACGAGCTTGGCCATCGAGGAAGGACCAGCGCCGGATCCGACGGGAGCTCCGTAGTCGAGGAGAGTCGAGGTGTGGGTCTCCTGTGAATGGCGCAAAGCGAAGCGAGTCAGCGAAAGGCCATCTCGACAGCCGAGCAGCGAAGCTCGAAACGCACCTTCGATCCATCCTTGTTCTCAATCTCGAACTTGTGCTGGAGCATGACCATGTCGCGCTCGCCCTGCTCGTACTGCATCTTGGCCTCGAGGGTGGCGCAGAGGGTGTCGAGAAGGTTGCCACGGGGGGTGACGGTCTCGGAGGAGAAGAGGCCGATCCAGCGGAGGCCGGAGAGAAGGCGCTCCTCCTCGGCGGGAGAGGAGAACTTGGCGATCTCCTTGACCTTGGCGACGAGGGAGCTGTTGGAGAAGAAAGAGAGGTGAGCTGCGAGTTTGCGAGCCTCGAGCGAAGCTGCTTACGCCTCGGTGGCATCAGCAGCGCCGATGGCCTTGGCGGTGACCTCGTTCTGTGAGGAAGGAGGGAGAGAGATGTCAGCCCTCAAGTCTCAACGATTTCGTCTCTAATACCACTCACCCAGGGGAGGCCCTTGGAGCCAGCCTTGAGCGACTCGACGGGGGCCTCGTTGAGGAATCCAATGTCGACGAGGGTCTTGATGAAAGCGGGGAATCCCTGGTAACGGAGGGTTCCACGAACAACAGTCTCGGCCTCGGGAATCTCGTACTTCTCGCGGAACGAGGTAGAATCGCGGTTGGGGTAGGCGACGAAGGCGAAGGCGGGGTTGATGAAGTAGGGCTGGGCGTGAGCCATGAGCTCCGAACCGTTGATCTCGACGAGCTTGCCCTCCTTGTAGAGGCGGGCGGAGTTGCCCAGGGCGAGGAGGACACCGCGCGAGGACCACGAGAACTTGTAGCCGAGGGGGTTGTCGGCCGACTCGGGGGCGGGGAGACCCCCGCAGTACGAGATGAAGCCGTTGATCTGTGTGAAAAGAGGTAGTTAGCAACACTCTCTCGCGTGCAGTCGACGATGGCAAGCTCACCTTTCCTCCAGCGGCGTGAACCTCGGTGATCTTCTTGACGGCGTAAAGGTGGTCGAGCTGTCGGGAGAGAGAGAAGTCAGCTCAAGCTCTACAACATCGAAGAGAACGGCAACTCACTCCGGGGTCGAGTCCGACCTCGTTGAGGACGGTGATGCCAGCCTCGACGGCAGCGGGCTCAAGAGCCTTCATGGCGTCCGAAACGTACGAAGTGGTGACGACGTTCTTCTTGAACTTGATGGCCGACTTGATGACGTTGGCGTGGAAGGTGTAAGGGATGAGGGAGATGATGAGGTCGTGCTCTTTGACGGCAGCATCGAGGGAAGCCTCGTCGTTGACGTCGACCGACATGGCGGAGGCGTTGCCCGAGAGCTGGTCGGCGAGAGCCTGGGCAGTCTCGACGTTGCGGCAGGCGACGGTGAGGCTGTTCTCGGCCCATACCGCGCGGACCAGGAGCGACGGTGAGGCTGTTCTCGGCGCGGCGGAGGATGTACTCGGCGGCGGGCTGGGCGACGAAACCCGAACCGAGGAGGAGGACCTTCTTGGGACCAGAGGCCTCCTTGGGAGCGGCGGCGACGGAGCGTCCAGCGCCATCAACGACCTTCTGGGCGAAGGTGGGGAGGGTGAAGGCCTGCTTGTGGACGTTCTTGTTCCAGTAGCGAACGTTCTTGACGTCGCGGAGGGGGGTGCGGAGGTCGCGGTTCTCGTCGAGGGTGCAGACGACGAAGCCAATGGTTCCCGAGGGGTAGGTGGGGATGGAAGTGTAGGCGAACTCGGCGACGGGGAAGAGACCGCGGGTCATGGTCATCAGGTCGTTGATGAGGGGCAGGTGGAGCCAGATGCACTCTCCCTGGGTCGAGATGGATCCGCCGTCCTTGAGCGACTCCTTGAGAAGTTGGAAGTAGGGCTTCTCGAAGAGCGAGTTGGCGGGTCCGACGGGGTCCGACGAGTCGGTGATGATGACATCAAACTCCTTCTTCTTGTCGTTGAGGAACTTGAAGCCGTCGCCGATGTGGACGGTCACGCGAGGGTCGTCGAAACCAGCAGCCATGTGGGGGAGGAACTGCTTGGAGACACGGGGGACGGCCTCGTCAATGTCGCAGAGGACGGCCGACTTGACGGAGGGGTGCTTGAGGACCTCGCGGAGGACTCCTCCATCTCCTCCTCCGATGACGAGGACCGAGACGGGGTTGGGGTGCGAGGCGAGGGGGAGGTGGGCGATCATCTCCTCTGTTGGGGTGCAGAGAGGTCAGTTGGGGCTCTCGTGAGGTCAGAGAGAGCAATTCCAGCGCACGGTAGCTGTTCGGCGAAAGTCGAAGGTCAGCTCTCGCTCTCTACTACCGAGAAAGCACCTCTAGCCAGCGAGCTAGCAGCTCGACAGCTCGAAGCGCATAGATACGAAGAGTAAGACGACTCACGAGAACTCGTCGTGCTCAACGCACTGGATGGCGCCGTCGAGGACGAGGACGTTTCCGTGGTTGGTGGACTTGAAGACGAGAACGTCCTGGTAGAGCGACTGCTCCATGTGGAGAATCTTCTCGACGCGCAGCGTCATGGCCTTGATGTAGGCGAGCAGCGTAGGTCAGCATCTGTGGGAGAGCGGGGAATAGAGTTGCGGTTGTTAGCGGTTGCTTTCGGCGAGCTGGAAACGAGGGATGGAGACTCACCAGGTACAGAACAGCAAGCAGGGAGAATAGAAGCCGATTTACCTGACCTGCAGTACCATCCCCTAAGGGTCAGAGAGGAAGTTCATACAAGGGCCCAGGGAGCGAGATGGAGGCGCCCTCTTTCTCCAGAGGCGTTCGAGAGAGAGGGCTACAGAAGTGTGTTGAAGGGGTAGAGAAAAAAGAGACTCACCAGGCCACTGCTCGCTAACCTCCTTGAACCATCCGTTCTCGATAAGCCTGTGGGTGAGCTCTCCGGACCTGTTTGGCCAGCCAGAGCGAAAAAAGGCGGATGGAGAGTGCGTGGTGAGCAAGCTGTAGTCTTGTAGCGTACGGGCCGGGCGCTGCAGGCTTCTATAGTAGCTCTGTAATGAGTCCACTTACATGTCGCTTAAGAGGAAGTGAGCGGGGGGAGGGAAAGAGCCGTTTCGGCTCGCGAGTTTCAACTTGGGCGTCGGCGAAGCTGAAGGGGGAGGAGCGGAGGCAGAGGCAGAGGCTCTTTCAACTCGGACCACATCCTGCTTGCCTCTCTGCTCTCCCTGCTCTGCTACAATGTCGACCAAGCCTGCAGTGCATCAACTAGCCCGTGAAGGTCAGACCCTACACCTCTACAGCTCCTTCGCGCGCCGCGTCAGCTCACAGCGCGATCTCTCTCTCTCTCTCGTCCAGGGCAATCCAACCTCCTGCGCATTCAGGTGGAGGAGAACCCCGACTTGCTCCTCACCGTCGACACCGTACGCGCTCTCTCACTCCCCTACAGCTCCCAACGCCTCAGCGCTGACGCAGCTCTTCCCCCTCTCAGGACTCTCGCACCCCCCTTCAAAACGCTGTAGGAGCAGTCCCACCGGCACCCAGCACAGTATCCACCATCCTCGACTTCATCCCTCAATTGGAACCGGAGCAGAGGACAAAGATGCTCGAGAACCGAGACGAGGTGGGGTCGACGGCGTTGATCTCGGCTGGTGAGTGGTGCAGTCTCGTCAGCTGTGGGGACAGAGTTGGATGGGGAGTAAATGAACGCAGTGCTGCTTTGGGAGAGATGAAGGTGCAGCTGCACTGCGCCGAGAAGGAGGAGCGCAGCAAGCCTTCTTCTTCGGAGGAGCTCTGCTGAAGCGGATGAGGCTCAATCGGTATTTTCAGGGATCGTTGAGGGGTCTCTGTTCATGTATGGATCACTCGCTGACCTCGTGCTCCCTCTCACAGCCGCCTCGGGCAATCTCGAGATCCTCTCACTCCTCGTCGGCGCCGGAGCGGACGTTACAGCAGCCAACAACAAGGGACTGACGGCGCTGTAGGTCGTACATCATTATTTCACCCCATCTTCCACTTGCTGACCGTCGACTTATCCCACACAACAGCCACTACGCCGCCTCGAAAGGGCACGTCTCGGTCGGTCACCTCCTCATCTCCAAGGGAGCAGATATCAACACTCGCGACAAGGCGAACCAAATCCCTCTGTCCGTCTTCTTGACTCCCTCTTCTCCCCAACTGACTGACCCCCCCACTTATTCTGGAACAGCCACCGCGCCTCAACGACCGGTTCCCTCCCCTTCATGCGCCTCATCTTCGCGTCCACTTCCCCTAGCCGTCCCAACGCCCCTCGACTGAATCAAGCCGACCGAGCGGGCAACACGCCCTTGCATTTGGCGATTGAGAGTGGACATGCAGAGGCGGCGGTGGCGCTTATTGAGGCGGGAGCGGATCGGGAGAGGTGTGATCCGGATGGGTGAGTTTGGGTTCGGGTTTCAGAGGAAGTGAGGGGTGGGTCGCTGATCTCGGTGCATGGAAACAGACGAAGGCCGGAGGAGATTGATGGTGTGGGAGGACAGGAAGCCAAGAAGGTTAGGGATTACAGTGAGCTTTCCCGGTTTCTCGGTCGTCTGGCGTCTCGGCGCTCGCTGATTCTCTCTCTCTCCTCTCTTCTCCCTCGCAGTCGTCCAGCGCTGTGGACCGTTGGACTCGGCATAGCAGTTTGGTGCAATACTCTGACTTTGCTTTTCTACATTACCAAACCTGTCTAACTCCGCAAGGAGAGCTCTAAAAAGCGATCTAGCTCTTCAACTCACTCTCCTTCCTCTTCCTCACCTCCCTACTCATCAAACCCTCGACCCTCGCCTGAACTCCCTCCCTCCACTCATCCCACCCAACCCCAAGCACCCCGGAATGCGTCCCTTTGCCTCTTCCCTCCCTCCCCTCCTCCTCCCCAGCCCATTGGGGCAAATCGATCCCCTCCTTCCCCACCGCCAACACCCTCTCCCATCGCTGTTCCCCTTCGAAACGGAAGCCCAGCCTCTGGGCCGCGGAGATGGAGGGTTGGTTCAGAGCGTTGGAATACCATTGGGCGCGGCGGAGGTGGAGCGTTGTGAAGACGTAGTGGAGGAGCAGGGAACAGGCGTGGGTTGTGATGTGTGAACGGTGGAAAGGGGGGAGAATGTTGAGGTGGCTGTTTTTTGTTTGTTTTGTGGTCCGCGTGTGGGAGGCCGAAAGTCAGCGCCGAGTCATCTCTCCGCCGAGCACAGAGAGAGAGAGAGAGAGAGGGAGGGAGGGGCAATGACAACTCACGCCAATTCGGCACTCCTGTTCTGCTCACTGGCTTTGATCAATCCCAAGAACCCGGCCACCCTCCTTGCATCCTCCTCTCCCTGTCCCTCCCCGTCGGCGCCGTCCCCCTCCCCGAAGGTCAGGCTCAAATCGTAGACAATGTACAAGAGCGTGCTCGGTTCCCTTCTGTGGCTTTCGAGGAAGAGGTAAAACCCTTCGAGGGTGGTGAATGTGTCTTTTTGTGGTGTAGGGCATCAGCGAGAGCAGTGGGAGCGAGGAGAAGGAGAGACGCGCAGGGAAGGTAACGAAACATGTCGGGATACTTGATGAGTTGGTTGAAGAGAATTTTTGCATGTTGTGAGGGCTGGAGATGTACTTCTGTTAGCTGGGTACGTTCACTTGACCACCACAACTCACGACGATGGGTTTCATCAAGACGCCCTCGCTCCTTAGTTCCTCCGCTGCAGGGAAGACAAAGTTGAGATCATACTCTGCAGCAGGGGTATCTTTGTGCAGATCGTCTTGTAGTGTCAATCCCGTTGGCGGGCGGTATAGGTTGAGAGGCATGGCGAACGAGTGAGGGAAAGGGAGTCAACCTTGCAACCAGCCAGAGCTTCGGCTGGCCGTTTCCCAAGGGTTGAGCTGAGTCAAGTACTTGAGCAGAGAACGAGTCAAGGGTTACAGTACCATCGTATCACAGCACACAATCAAAACATCACAGAGGAGAACTAAAGCACTACATCGGATCTCCTCAAGCTATCGCCGAACTCGGTCCCTCACTCCCTCGCCTTCCCCTTCCTCCTCCTCGAGCCAGAACCAGTGACTCCCTCCCACAGAGCACTCACTCCAGCTCCAGCAACCAACACTCCCGCCAACGTGAGACCCAAGCCCAACTCGGCCGCTTGCCAGGCCAATCCCTTCTCCTCGACTTTGGGCGCCGAACGGATCGAAGCGGGTCTCGATCCCGAGCGCGAAGGGGCGGGGGCGAAAGTGACACTCGATTGACGAGAAGGAGGCGGAGGGCTGGTAAAAGGGATATGAGAGCCGATGAGAGGGAGGTGGGAAGCGATGTGGAGGGGGAGGAGGAGGAGGGATTGGGTCTTTTCGAGCGTGGTGAGGAGGCAGGAGAGGCCGAAACGGGGGAGGGCGAGGAGGTAGTAGGTCGTTCCCGCTCCTTGTTCGTCTTGATCCAAGGGAGGAGGGGCGAGAGCGAGCGAACGGATTGGGTCGGCGATATGCTCGGGCGAGGGAGGAGGGGGGAGAACCTGCGTTGGTTGCTGCTGTTCCGGCGGGGAGGGGTCCTCCTCCTGTTCCTCGTCGTAGCTGATGAGACTACCCGCATCGACGCTGTCCTGCCCCCTGCGATGAATCTTGCGCACCAACTTTCTCCTCGTCCCCTGCTTCTCCTTCTCGGCCTTGTCCCTCTCGGCCGCCAACGCCGCCTGCTCCTTCCTCTTGTCTTCGTCCTGCTCCATCTGTTTCCTCAATTGACTAGCAGCTGAACCTTGTTGTTGTTCTTCTTCCTCGTGAACGGGAGCGAAGGCCGAGGTGGACTGGAGGGGAAACGAAGTGTCGATTGACGTAGTTTGGGTGGAGGGAGGCGAAGGATCGCTGGTGGTGGAGGAGGAGGAGGGAGGAGTAGTGAAGAGAGCGGGAGCAGGAGGATTGGGAGGAGTGGAAGCTTGGAGGGAAGATGAGGATTGAGAGCTGTAGGTTGATCCGTCAGCTCAAGAACTCGGGCGATGGACGAGAGTGGGACGCGATGCGAGGTGACTGACCGAGCTAGGCTGGAAGTTGCAGTAGTAGTAATCCCTCTAATGGAACCATTATCGGTATTAGTATTAGTAAGAGCAGTTTCCCCTGTCACGTAGGCTGAAGAAGTTTGAGGTGCTGCTGCTCTGGCGATGGTGCGAATCTGAATGGGAGAAGACGACGAGGAGGAGGAAGTGGCTCTGGGAAGTTTGGAGGTGGTAGGAGCTGTAGCTTGCTGCTTGATCTGCTTGGTCTTCTTGAGCTTGGCCATCCTGTACCAGAGTCGGAGTGAAGAGACGAGTGAGTGACGAGTACGAGCGAGAGAGGCGAATCTGGACGTCTGGACGAGTCGAGCGTGAAGAGGAGGGCACCCAGTCGTAGCCACAGTAAGAGCTTTGTAGGGGTGTACAAGCAGGCAGTACAGCTCTATACGTCTGTGACACCACCCTGCACTACTCTGTAGCTCATTCAACTCGAGAAGAGACCCCCTCTTCTGAGTGACTTGGACGCGTTGCTGCTCGACCCTCTCTCCGCTAGCTCCGCTCCCTCTCTCACTCGCTCGCCTCTCTCGCCTCTCTCGCCTTCTACGTGACCCGCCTGGTCGACTACAGCAACACTTTACACTTTCTGCACCTTTTACAGCTCTCAAATTCAACATCAGCCATGGGAGAAGAGGAGGGAAAGAAGGTATATACGCGTTCTCTCTCTCTCACTCTCACGCACAGCCCAACTGACTCTGTCTCTACTACACCAGATTAATCTCACTATTCGTCACAGCGCGACTAGTGAGGATGATATTACACTCAAACTCAAGCTCACTACACCCTTCTCCAAAGTCTACACCGTGCGCTGCTCTCTGTCGCTCTCTGCTCTCTCGGTCTCTTGCAGGCTTCCCTCCTGCAGCTCAGTATAGCACCCCGCCCCCTCCTTCCCTCCTTCTCCTCTCGCGGCTCACAGCTCACAGCTCACAGCTCACAGCTCACAGCTCACAGCTCACAGCTCACAGCTCACAGCTCACAGCTCACAGCTCACAGCTCATCCAACCTCGACGCGTCTCTCCAGGCGCCAACTGACCGCTCTTCACATCTCCCCACAGGCCGTAGCCAAGCAAAAAGGAATCGCAAGCAACTCGTTCAAACTTCTGTTTGACGGAGAGAGACTCAACCCCGAAGCTAGTCAGTCTGCCACCACTACCTCGGGGCTCGGTTTAGACCCCGCCGTGCTTTCGTAGGATGCTTGAGCTGACCGTCTCTTCGTCTCGTACAGCTCCGAAAATGGTGCGCTGGTTCTCTGCACCCCAAGTTGCTGTCCATGCTGACCCTCTGCTCTCTTTGTTCTCACCGCCGAAACAGCTCGAAATGGAGGAGGTTCGTCCTACATCTCGCTCGCCTTCTCCTTCAATACAGCTCGCTGACCTTTTCTCTACCTCTATAGGAGGAGCAACTTGACTTCGTCGTGGAACAGATGTACGCACCCTCCCATCCTCTTCCTGCCACTCAGGCTCGGCCGAAAGCTAACCTCTCGCTTGCTAATTTACAGCGGAGGAGGAAGGCCATGAGAGTGAGAAGAAGGAGGAGACGAAAGGATGTATGAGTATAGGGCTTTTCCTTGCTACTTTCGCTGTAATCTTCGTTTTCGTTTCTAGCGCGCGCCGATTCCGAGAGAGAGAGCCTTGCGAACGCCGAGATGGGGCTCAAGATGCCCGGGAGTTTCGGGAGAGTAGTCAAAGAGCAGTATGTACCCTCGGTAGCCTACCGAGACCCAAGACTGTACCCTTCTAGCACCCACCCCCCTCTTCACACCGCTTCCTCTCGAGCGCGCGTCCAGCTTTCTGCTGTCTCCTCTACACTTCGCCTCGTCACATGTCCTCTCAGCCCAAACGTCGGCGCCTCTCCCATTCTCCCTCTCCACCACCAGCACTGCACTACACCCTCCCCTCCACCGCGCCAGACAGCGCGCACGCGCACCTCCATCTTCAGGCGTATGAAGCCTCGTTGATTCGCGGGCATGAGGAGCTGGGAAGGAGGACGGAGAGTTGGGACTCACAGCAAGAGGGAGGGAGGATGATTGACTGGTCCGGTGAAGGTGAGGGAGGGGAGGGACGCGAGAGGGTTTGGGTCGATAGGTAAGTTCGTGTTTGGGAGACGGGGAGGATTTGCAGGGCGACGGGGCGCATAGGAAGGTACAGAGCTGTAGAGCTTCTTGCAAGGAGTGTATCGCTGCTCTGATGGGGTATAGCGTTGTCTGGCAATAGCGGAAACGAGCTAGGGAGGAGAGCCGAGCGCGCTGGGAGAGTCGAAGGGGGCTCTGGCGTACTGAGGTACATCGACGGACAGCCTGACGTATCATCAACATCAACATCACTCACTGAACCTATCCCGTCCCCCTCAAAAAAAACAGATACGACGCCCTCCTCCTCCTCACCTCCCTTCCCCCTCACCTGCCTCTCCCCCTTCCTGCATCCCACTCATACGACGAGACCCCACACTCCCCAACCCCCTCACAAGGCTTCTCCGACCTCCCCTCCGACTCGGAAGAGATGTTCTACTTCCCCCCCTCGGAGCGGGAGGAGATTGCGAGGAAGAAGAAGCGGAGGAGGATGGAATTGGGCAGGGAGGAGAGGATGAGGGCTTTGGAGGGGGCTGTTGAGAAGGAGGAAGGGGAGGAGGAGGAAGAGACCGAGGTACGGTCGGCCCCTGCTTCCCTTTCGCCTGCAGCTCTCGGCGCTCGCTAATCCTTACTTCCCTCCCTCGGATCCTCAAAACTCGACACAGCCCTCGGAAACCCAACTCTCTCTCATGCGCAAACTACATCAAACTCTCGCCACCTCTCCCGATCCCGCCATGCTGGAAATTAGGATCTTGGCCAACCATGGGGCGGATCCGAGGTTTGGCTTTCTGAGGAAGGGAGGGAAATGGAGGGAGGTTTGGGAGGGGATTAGGAGTGGGAAGGAGGAGGAGAAGAAATTGGTCGAAGAGAAGAGTGGGGGTGCAGGACTGGTGGGGTATGGGAGTGATTCGGATTCGGATGAGGAGGAGGAGAAGGCCGAGGAGAAGAGCGCCGAGCCTACCGCCGCCGCTGCACCTCCACCAACCGCCCCCGACCCTTTGCCAACCGCATCACGCTCTACACCACCCCTCACCGACGAAGAACGAGCAAAACGGGAAGCCAAGGCGGAGAAGGTACGAGAATGGGCTCGCAAGAGGAAGGAGGCGAGGGAGCGGGCTGAGGCGGAGGCGGAGGCTGAGGGAGGTGGAGATAAGGTCGCGTTTTGAATTGAAGAGTGGATGGGGTATCAAGCCTTTCTCGTCTCGAGCTTGACTCTCGGAGCGAGCGAGCCAAGCATATGAGGATGGGAGGAGGAGCTTCCCGAGCGACAAGCGAGAGGGGAGCTTCCCGCTGCTGGAGAGTTGGCTAAGAGGGAGCAGCCGCTCTTTCCACTTCACCTCACACCCTTCCGCTGCTCACTATCACTGCGCTTCGGTGCACGACATCGCCGTCTCGGCAGCGACTCGTCCGTCTAATCAGGTCCAACGCCGAACGAGCGCTGAACCGCTGTTGCCCCTTTCCGCTCTCTTCGAGCACGTCACTCCCTGGCAACATGAGCGACCTCTCTCCGAACACCACTACCCCCCTACCTCGAGGCTGGTCCATCACCCGCAACGTTCTTTACACTCTCGTCGCCCTTCCCGCCTTGCTCACCGTCGGTTTCTTCGCCGCGTGAGTCGCTCGTCTCCGCTTCCCAGTCCAACCACATCTTCCGCCCGTTGTTGAATTCGACCGGTCTGGATACGAAAGCAGGTACATCTCCTGGTGGCTCTCCCCCGGCTCATACGACAGCATCCTCAACCCCCGGATCGAACTCGTCGTCGCTGGAGTGCTCACCGTCGTGGTGCTGCTCCCCTGGTGAGTCGGTAGAAAGAGAAGCGGGAAGGCATCAACATCCTCAATTGATCTCCTAGACTTGTGAATGTTCGACACAGGCGCTTCTTCATCTGTCGATCGATGTGCGAGTCCCTCCTCGGCTCCCTTCTCGCTGAGATCATGCTCGTCGCGTCGTTCATGATTCTCTATCTCGGTGAGAGTTCATCCCATCTTTGCTAGAGGGTGAAACTGACCCTCCACAACAACAGGCGGTCTCCTTGCCATTCAACTCCATTCCTCCGACACTTCCTTCGCCGACTCTTTCCTCCCTTCCAACTCCAATTGGGCAACTATGACGTGCTACAGCTGGTACTGCTACGTTGAACAAGGAGGGATGGCCTCCGCTTGGTCGGCTTTTGGGCTGCTCGCTGTTCTCCTGGCACTGCTCGTCCTTTGTGAGCAAGGGCTCGGCGATTCGGCGAGCAGAGCTGACCCTCTACTTCGGCGCAGATGGGCTTTGGTACCCTCGCTCGTGGCTTGTTCCCTTTGGAGCTCAACACAATCCAGCTAGATCCACTCACGACTCGATGCTTCCCAGCCATACCGACGCCGAGGGAAATCTTGCCTTCGCCGAGCAAAAGCCAGGAGCGACCACAAACGGGGGACTGATGCACCGGGTGGAGAGCGATTTGGAGAAGGGGGAAGGTGCTTGATGACCCGGGAGGCGGGAGACAGTCATAAAGCTGATTGACACACGAGGCAGGGAGCGGAATCTCGGCGCCGAGCAGGTAGATGGGAGGCTGGAAGAGTAGGAGTGGGCGGGAAGACGCCATGTAGCCATATTCATCTGTTGAAAGTCTCAATTGTATCTTTATTGCACGCTTGTAGTCTTTAGTCTTATACAAGCTCGGATCTTCAGCAGCTTGCGACTCGCGAGACCCGGCGAAATCGCTTTCAAAAAAGTGATCTCGCCTGCAATCGCTGCAAGACGGACAGAAATAGACTGGAGCGTTGCTCTGAGAGTCAGCCAAGGGAAGCCGGTGAGCTGTCAGAAGACCTTCCCGAGCACAGCTCTTCGAACCTTCCGATTCGGAGCTCGCCTACCTGGCGGCGAACGACATCCTCTCTTCCTGCGCTCTTCCCGACAGCCCTTGGAACACAGTCGAGCGTCAACCCAACCCTGCTTACCGCCCTTCGCTCCAGCAGCCCTCCCTTCGTGGTCCTGCCCCAAGCCGCCGCCCAGTGGCAGCACCGAGCTCGCACTTCTGCGTCCCCCTTCTATCCCGCGCCTTCTTCCCCCTCGAGCATGAATCGTGTCTTCTTCAGTCGCTATCACAGCCCAGATGGAGGCTGGAAGGTCGCTCGCAACGCGCTGTACGTGCTCCTGGTCCTTCCCGCGATTCTCTCGTTCGCCTGCTTTGCTGGGCGAGTGATCACAGCTTTCTCCTCTTCGGGAGCCAGTGACATGTTGACATCCATCTCACATTCCGTTTTCTAGCTACATCTCCGAGTGGTTGAAGAGCGAGCTCTTCTCGAGCTACTTGGCTGCAAGAATCGAGCTTCTGGTCGCCGGCGCCCTCGTTGTGGTGGTTCTCCTGCCTTGGTGAGTGGTCATGCAGCCACCCGGAGAGGTATGCGAGCTCTGACTGTTCTTGCTCCCGTTTGCGCTGTACAGGAGGATTCTCTTCTGCCGTCAATCCTCCACAAGCCTTCTCGGCGCTCTGTGCGCCGAACTCGCGGTCGTGAGCGTTTTGGCGCTTCTCTTCCTCGGTGAGCTTCAGGATGGCAGCCTAGCTATCTTCTTACAACTGACTTCCTCTGATGGCAGGTGGACTCGTTGCCATCCAAGTCAGAGGCTCGCTGTACTACGACGGCGGCTACTACTTTTCGCCGACCTACCGCTGGTCCAGCGTAGCTTGCTACGACCGGAGATGTCACTTCGCGAAGACTGCGATGGCTTCCTCCTGGACAACATTTGCTCTGCTGGTGGTTTTGCTCATGCTTCTCGTTGCTTGTGAGTCGTTGGCTGAATCTCGGCACTGCCCACTTCGGCGGCAATACTGAGTGAGCCTCTCTCCTTACTCGTAGATGGGTTCTCACACTCTCGCACCAATCTTCGCGTATGGTACCGCCCATTCGGAGCACATCTCGCTGCCTCCGCCGTCTCGTGCATGCCCAACTTGCCTGTTCATTCCAGCGCCGAGCCACGCCTTCATGCCGTCAACTCGGGCTCGCCAATGCTGGTGCAGCGGGTGGGAAGTGACGGCGAGAAGGAGAAGGGGGATTTTGGTATTGTGAAGCGAGAGGAGAGCGAAGGTCACAATGTCAACTGAGTGAGGGAGCGTAGCCGGGCGGAGCGCCGAGCTTGACAGTCGGGGAAGCGGAGATGGTTTGAAGGCCTTGTATTTCTCTATTTCTCACCATTGAATCGTCAGTACTCTGTCCAAGTCGATCAACTGAGAGAGAGAGAGATAAAAGCGCAGAGGAGGATCTTTTGCTAGCAGCTCAGCTGCTCAGCGGCGCTCGCCGACCTCTCAAAAGCTACAGCCACTCGCGAGAATCGGGGTCAAACGATACTTTTTGCGCAATTATCATGAGTAACCAAACGAAGGAGGAGGAAGCTAATTCCCAGAAAGGGAGGAGGGGGCTTTGCTATACGAACGAGGAGAGCGTGTGTGGTGAGAAGGGGAGGGAGGAATAATAGAAGAGGTGAAGATCAGAGCTGTAGAATAAAGGGAAGGGTCAGCTTACGAGCGAGAGAGTGAAGAGGAAGGCGGAAACGACGAACCTTGAGCTCGGCGAGAACTCGGCGAGCGAGCATCTGGTATTGCCAAGCGTTGCCACCGATCCTCCTAAACTGCAGACCGCTGATGCCGGGCAGCAAGGGCATCCTGACGATGAAGACCTCGAATCGGACGATCAACTCGCTCGAGATGCTGCTTCCTTCGGCAGTGGACGAGTTGAACCGAGCTGCCTGGTTCTGGTTGGGCGATCCTTGCGCTTGCGCTTGCGAGTCGAGTGTCGGCGACATGGGGTCGAAAGAGGTGGATGAGGCGGCGTGTGTAGGCCCTCCGCCTTGAGCGTTGCCGAGCGAAGTCGAAGAATCGTCGGCGTTGCCGGCGGTCGAATCCTTGTCCTTGCGACTCCCACCACTCGAGAGAAGGAGGTTGCTAGCCCGTCTCCGGATCGTCCCTCTCCCGCCCTGATCCTTCTTGCCCGCTCCCACGCTCGAGAGGTCGATGCTCGGCACATGAGCGCACTCGAAGCCGCTCTTGACGTCGCGATGCTGCACTCCAAGTCGATCCAATACGCGAATGAGGTCGGCTCGAATGGTAGCGGCGGGTTTGGTCGAAGTGGTCGTGACCGAGAAGAGTCCCTTGAGCCAAACGGGCTTGGCTTGCTCGGATCCAGCGCCCGAAGCGGAGGCGGTACGTCCGACGAAGCCGACGTCCTGTTGGAGATGATGAGGTGGCTCGTCTTGATGATGTTGATCCCGAGTCGACGAGGGCGCTCCTCCTCCCGCGGCAGCCGAGTCGGTCAACTCCTCCTCGACCTCGTCGAACATGTTCTGGACGTCTCCCGAAGTCCGAGGGCGCGAGCTCGAGCTCATGCTGACCATCCTCCTCCTGTCTCCCGCCGCTCCTGCACCGACGGTCGCTCGCCCCAAGCTCTCCGCTCCCATCGAGACTCCCCGCTGATGGCGATTGGGGCTGAGCTCGCCGACGGTGCTCGAGCGATGGACCGCCTTGCCCTCTGGCGGGCTCGGAAGAGGTACGTCGCTGCCCGAGGCGCGAATGCTCGTCTCGGTGACTTGAGGGAGAGCGGAGGCGGGCGTCTTCGTGCTGGCGCGATGAGAAGTGCCGGCAATGGAAGCACGTTGACGATGGCCGGGCTTGAAGTCGGCATTGGTGGATGAGGAGCGACCGAGGAGGGAGCCGAAGCGGCGTGCGAAGCCTGAGGGAGAGGAGGAGAGGGGAACGTCGTCGGGGGCGGCGAGGGAGGAGTCCTGCTGCGAGTGGCTCTCGACACCTGAGCCGGTGCGGTCGATGATGTGCGAGGTGCGTTGGGGAGTGGGCGACGAGGGCTCGTAGGAGGAACGAGGGCGCTGAGCGAATTGGGAGGTGAGGACGGGGGTGTTGGGAGCCGACGAAGCAGGGTGGAACGAGGAGCGCTTGGAGGCCGAGTTGGACGCGAAGCGATAGTCGTCTCCTCCTCCTCCTCGAGAGCCGTGGGGTGCCGTCGAAGGGTGCTGAGGGTACTCCTCGCCCGTCGCTCGTTGACGAGGTTGAGGCGTCATGGGGATGAGGGGCGAGGCGATGGGAGGGGCGGAGACGTCGTTGGGTGCTGTGGCGGAGAGAGCGGAAGGAGGAGGTTTGATGCCCGATACGGTGGGAGGAGGAGCGACGGGAACGGGACCCGAGCCAGCCTGATAGGCCATGGCGGGAGCGGGAGGCGGTGGGGGACCGTTGAGGGAGAGGGTGGAGGAAGCAAAGACGCCTGGTCCCCAGATCTTCTCGCGCTCAACCTTCTCCTTGACGAGGAAGTAGAGCGAGATGAGGGGATCAAAGCCCCTCGTCGGATCGAGGGACTCGGTCCTTGCTCCTCCGACGCCGTGGTGCCCATTCGAAGGTCCGCCTCCTCCTCCTCTATCCGAGTCGTCCGAACTCCTCGCTCCTCCCGACCCGCCCGCGCTGAACGCAGCGTTGAGCCCTCCCGCCAATTTCTTGCCGTAGAATCCCAACCCGCTGAACCTCTTGTTCGTCGGGCTTCTCCCCAATCCCTTCATGTCCTTCCCGTCAACCCTCGTCGCCGGCCTCTCCTTGTCGCTCTCCCTCCCCTCCTCCTTCTCCCCCAAACCTGCCAACCCCGCCGCCTTCCTCCCCTCCCACATCCTCACCGCCTGTCTATACCCATCACTCGAGAGCACATCCCTCAACTTTTCATAAATCTCGTCGTCCGAACCGAGCTCGAAGCCGACCATCCCTTTGATGATCTCGCGGTCGAGGTCGTCGGCGCGGAGGGGGGCGCGAGGAGGAAGATGGGAGGCGGGAGGGCCGGAGAAGCCTTTGACGATCCAGGGGTGAGAGAGGACTTCGGCGAGAGTGGCGCGGGAGGAAGGGGTGGTGACGAGCATGCGCGAGAGGAGATGCTTGCATTCTGTGTCGAGAGGCAGGAGCGGTCAGCTCGGCTCTGCAGCTATTTCGTGCGAGCTCGCTCGGTGACGAGTTGAGAGAGCACGCTACTCACCAGCGCTCAGCCATCCAGGGTACTCGACCTGCCCCCTCTTGATCTTGGCATGCAACGCCGGCATGCTCTGATCGTCGAAGGGCACCTTGCCGCAAACAAGGACGTAGAGCACGATGCCGAAACTCCAAACGTCGACCTCGGGACCGGTGTAGGGCTTGGCGTTGAGGAGTTCGGGGGCGGCAAAATAGAGGGAACCGCAGAAGGTGGAGAGATGCGAGGTGGGCGAGTAGAGGTTCGAGAGGCCAAAGTCGATGATTTTGATGTTGCCCGTTTTGGAGATGAGGATGTTCTCGATTTTGAGATCTGTGTTTGCAATGCGATGCGAGAGAGGTCAGCGTCAGTACTCCCTCGCCGAGCTTCGACGCATCCTCCCCGACCTTCTCCTCCTTCCTCGTCACCAATTGCACGTCCTCCCTTCCTCCACTCGAGCGAAAGATAAGAGAAACTCACCCCGATGAACGATCGAATTGGCATGGCAGTACTCGAGCGCACTCCCAATCTGCCTCGCAAACTTCCTCGCGCTCCGTTCCCTCAGTCGTCCGTGGGAGATGATGTAGTCGAGCATCTGGCCGCCGTTGACGTACTCGAAGATCATGTAGTAGTGGTTCTTTGTATTCAGATCGGCGATGAGGGGAAGGGGGAGGGGAGGGGGAAGAGCGTGTTAGCGAGCGCCGAAAGTGAGAAGAGAGCAAGGGAGGGGACGAACGGGGTACAGCATCATACTCTTCATGCCACAAACATAAGGGTGATGCAACAAGAGGCTCAAACTCCCCTCCCTCATGGTCCGAACCTCCTTGCTCTGATCCTTGGCGGCGGCTTTGGCGAGGAAGGAAGCGGTAGGAGGGTTCCACTCCTTCTCTTCGGGCGTGGGGCCATCCTTGGAGGAGGATTTCGGTGGGGGACGGTTGGCGGCGGCGGTGGAGGTGAAGCGGGGGATGATCTTGATGGCGACCTGTGCGAGAAGAGCGAAGGAGAGAGAGAGGTGATTAGCGGCGACCTCGGTTGGAAGTAGGAGGTGAGGAGCAGAGTATCGCACCTTCTCTCCCGTGACGCCGCTGATGCCCAATTTGACCTTGCCCATACTGCCCGCTCCGAGGGTCTTGCTCATCGTCCACTCGCCGAGAACCCTTCTGCTCCTCGTACTCTCCTTCTCCTTCTCCCTCTCTGCACTCCTACCCTCCTTTTCCTTGCCATTCACGCCCGCAGTTTCCCTCTCCCTCTCTCGTTCTCTGTCCCGCCGCTCTCCTCGCCTTTCTCGTTCCCGCTCCCTTTCCCGTTCTCGGTCGACGGTGGTGCCATCGCGAGAGGAGGAGGGCCGCTCGTTGGATGCCGAGGTGGATGGAGGTTGGCGGGGAGACGAAGAGGTCGAAGGAGGGCGGGAGGTAGAAGGGGAGGCCATGGATTGACTTCGGCCGTGGGATTTTCGAGGGGTCGCATTGGGGGCGGAAGAGGGGATGGGCGAAGGAGTAGTAGTGGAGTGATTGGTGTTGGTGGAGAGAGGAACAAGAGCCTCGACTTGGTCTCCTGCTTCCTCTCCCTCGCCTCCGTGCTCCTGCTCCTGCTCCTCGGCCTCTTCCCGCTGCTCCTCCCCCTCGGCATCCGACTTGACCAGCACCTGACTATCCCCAAAAGCACTGCCACTTCTTCTCCTCCCATTCACCCTCGGCGAATCGGCATGTCCGTGCCCTCCCTCCTCGCTGCCATGCCCGAGCGTCACTCCATTCTCGCTGGCGCTGAGGATGGAGCTAGCACCTGCTCGTCCATGATGATGCGTTCCTCCTTCTGCGGTAGGAAACGAAGCGGCCGACTGGGAATCGTCGTCGAAAGCCTGGGAGAACGAGTGAGCGTGATGGGCGTCGGTGGAGCTGTCTGTAGGCGAGGCGGGTGGGGAGGCGTGAGGGTCGGGGTTCTGCATTGAGACGAGGTCTGCTGGGTGCTGCTTGTGCTGTACTAGTGGGTCGGTAGAGGTATCGAGAGTGAGGCGCGGGAGCTCGGGGGGTGATGACGGGTTGAATTGGTCGGAGGGGGAGAAGGCGAGCGGCGGTTGAGGGGGCGAATGAGGGCCGAGTTGGTCGACGTGGGAGGTGGCTACAGCTGCCATCAGCATCGGATCTGAGGGGCCCGTCTCTTCGGCTGGTGCTGCTGGTGAGGCGGAGGAGGGCAGCGCTGTAGGCGCGGTGCTCATCCTTTTACAGCGAGTCTGACATGGTACAGAGGGTCAGTCTGGTGTAGCTCAAGAGTGATGGGTTCCCTCCTACCGAGCTCGGCGAACGTAGAGCGAGAGCGGCGCCTGTGAGAGCAGGAGCAAGTGGATGAGGTGGTGGAGCGACGCAACAACAGGCGATCAGTGTCTGTGCTGTACACTGCTCTGAGAAGAGCTGTATGATCCAGCAGCTACTCACCTGTACTCTGCTACACTTGCAGCTACCCCTGCAACGGCACGAGAAGAGCGAGAAGCGAGAAGCGAGTCGAAAGAGAGGAGCCCCAGGGCTCGGTGCTGCTCGCCTGGCCT
>MWVB01000170.1:0-15322 GCA_003054985.1 Leucosporidium scottii
TGATGAGAAAGCCTCCTCCGGTCAAGTATGAGGCTACAGCACTGCACAGCGTTGATGAACCAGCGCTCGGCGACGACGAAGAGAGCGCGATCGGCCCAGAATTGGCAGCAACGGCTCATCCGAGCGTCGAAGGGTAGTTTTCTACCTCAGTAGCTTGCCACCGGTGCTCCGGGCTCTCTCTCTCGATGATAAGGAGGTTTCTTGACGGGGGTGTCGTATCTCGATGGCACCCCCGGGCTCACAAAATGGGAGGTGCCAAATAGTCTCGACACCCCCGGGGGAGCCGCCGAGTCTTTGGCTCCCCGGGGGTGTCAAATAGGATTTGCCCTTCCTAAAGCCGCTCTTTGCAAGATGATTTCACGTCTCACATCACGCCTCGCCCCTCATGGAAATCAGGGGAAAGGGACGATCTGCCTGCAGAAACAAGGCCTAGGGCGCTGTCCAGCCATGTCTTGCCCGCTCGCCTCCTGCTAGCTCCCCTCCACTTCGCCCTGCTCCTCTCAGACAATTGACGCTGCTTGCTTTTGGGCTCTCTCTCATCACTCGTCTCTGCACCTCTTCTCGCGTCTGCTGCTCGCCTACAGCACCTTTCGGCCTTTCTGCACCGGTTCAGCGCGACCTCAAAAGCCGCCTCTTTCGCACGCCGATCAGCAACTCCGACGCGCGCTCTCTTCGCAGCGATGCTGTCTCTGCCGCGTCTCTACACTCGCCAGTCGCCACAGTTCCTCTGTCTGCTGGCGCTCAACGTTGGATTCCTCATTTACACTCGTATGAGCCCGACGGGCACTCACCTCGACCCCTCCGCCCTCGTTCAATCCATTCCCAACCATCTCCCGAGCCTCTACCCCGACCAGCACTCCCAAATCAACACATACAACCATACGAGCGACTTCGCCTCTCGAGCTCACGCCAAGAAGAAGCGAGTAGCCCGAGCCTTCTCCTCCGGCGCTCCCCTCGTCCTCTCGCCTTCAAGACATGTCCCAACAGGCGCACACACGCTCTCGCACCCCACCGCCACCTGCGAGGTATGTGTAGCGACTCCCGACGATCCTCTCTGCGAGTACGGACTCGACAACGTCCGGCTTTCGAGGTCTTACGAAGGTAGCGGACACCGAGTTCGCAAGTTCTTGGAGAAGGCGCTGAGAGGAGAGAAGGTTCGCATCGGGTAAGTCACTGGACCAGGTTTTTACGATCGCTGTAGACGATGGGGGTCGCCGATCGTGACCACCAGCTGACCATTCACTCGCTCGGCGCAGAATCATCGGCGGCTCGGTCACGGCAGGTCACGGCCTCAACGGCAAGCCCAGCTGGCACCAACGCTTCTTCACCGAGTTCCAGCAAGCCTTCCCCAACTCTGAGGTTTTTGATGGGTCCGTTCCCGCCATGGGCAGTGGTAAGCTCGATGGCCCTTCAGGCAACTTTCCTCCTCGCTGACCCGGTCCCTTCGCTCCCAGCCTTCTTCTCCTACTGCTTCGAGTCGCTCATCCCCAACGACCTCGATCTCTACATCGCAGAGCTTGACATCAACAACGAAGGTAAGTCGATAGACTATCGCGCTCAAACGCTCCTCGGAGCTGACCTTGTCCACTTTCCAGCTCTCGACCGAACCTTTGGCGAGGATGATGCTCTCTTCCGAGGATTGCTTGGTCTACCCCAAGAACCTGCGGTCATTCGCTTGAGTGTTGTAGCGACCTCGTTCCCAGATCTTGCGCTCGGTGAGTTTGCCCCGAGCTCGACTCGTCAGAATCGAGCCACATTGACGGTCTGAAATTCCCGACAGGTCACGTCTCGGACCTCATCATGTCCACCTACTTTGACACGCCCATCATCTCGTGAGCTTCTGAGGTCGAGGAGAAGGTTCAGAGGTGGCGGGTCATTCGGCGTTGCATGGAGCTAACCTTCTCGCCATCCTGCAGCATCCGCAACTTCCTTCTACCCCATTTCATCGCCCACCCTGAACTCTCGAGTCCCTACTTTGCCCTGCTGCCTGACGGCAGCCCGGACTACGTACGTTTCCTCGCTCTCGCCGATGCCTCCCGCGAGCGCCGAAGCTGACTTTCGCATCCCGAAACAGCGCCACATCTCTCACATCGGCCACAATGCCCTCGCCGACATGCTTACGCTCTACATGCGAGAGCAGACATGCGAGACGAGGCGTCGGATGGAGCACCCCGTCCCGCCGGCCAAGTCTCACTGGCCCAAGAGTGACATCCTCGGCATGGTCCCCCGTCTGTACAGTGCGTTTGTCATTTGTCGCCTTCGGACTATCTCTACCGGTCTCTGACCTCTCTCCTCACTCCAGTGTGGCAACCTTTCTCCACCAGCAAGGTCGCTCCTCCCGTTCGCCCCCACTGCGAGTTCATGGGCTCGGAGCGCCGCCCCCTCACGCCCATCGCCGAGTTGACATCTCCTTCGTGGAAGCGCATCGATTGGAACGGCAAGCACGCTCTCGTTTCAAACGAGGTCGGCGCCCGCGTCTCCTTCCCCTTCACCGGCACCAAGATCGGACTCTTCCTCCTCCAGACCAACGGAAAGAAGAACACCGAGTTCCCCGGGAAGCTCGGCTGCTGGATGGACGACGAGAAGGATGTACCGAAGGTTCCGGTTGATGCCTGGTACGCCGACGATGCCAACCGCGCCTACTGGCACATGGTCAAGGATGGAGTTCCCTTCGCCGAGCAGTGAGTTTCTCTCTTCCTTCTCCACCACAAGCACTGTGGCTGACTCCCCTCTCTAATTATATAGTGTCCTCCACTGCGAGATCCTCGAGGAGTCGTCGACGAGCGGGCACGAGGTTCGTATTCTTGGCGTGGCTAGTCAGTGAAGGCAGTTCGGCGCGAGTGTTAAGTAGGGTTTTCTTCGTCCTTCGGAGGTTTCTTTTGTTCTCAGTAATGTTGCCACTAGTACGCAATCGCTCTATCGCTATCCCGTGCGGATATATCGAAGATGGCAACGACCTTCGCGAGCGCGAAAGGGAACACCGAGAGCGAACTTCGGCGATCATCGCGCAGGCGGTGACGGCGCGACACTGAGGAAATAGTTCGACGATGTACTAAGCAAGAAGCGAACTCCTCGTCAGCTCTCATCGTAGTGGCACTGTAGGCTCGGCGAAGTCGACTTTCGGCAGAGGAGGCTCGGTCGGGAGTTGGAACAAGCAGGGGAGAGTAAAGCGGAGATTGTACATAGCGCCGCTTGCTCCCTCGGTCGCAGACAAAGGTGCTTCAAGAGCTCGACCTGCTCGAAATGGAAGGTACTTAGCGCCTGGACGCCGAAGCGAGGGCGCGGCGGAGCTCTAAGTAGGTGGTGACCTCCCTCTCGGCCAGAGTGAGCTTCGAGGGCAAGACTTCGCTGTTTTGCGTGGTCCCAGTGATCTTGCTCTCTCCTCGTTTTGCTTCTCGACTGGTACACTGCTACAGCCAGCGCCGGTCGCCATGCTTCGTTCGGGTCTGATGCTGCATTCGCCTGCTTTCCTCCTCCTCCTCGGCGCCAACCTCTTGCTCCTCGCTTACCACCAGCTGGACCCCACTCAGCCCCACCACCTCGATCCTGCCGCTCTCCTCGAGCAGGCTGGTCTCCCTCGTCCTGCTTCCTTCCACCGCCAGCCCAGCAGCGGCGCCGAACTCGACCTTGACGAACTCGCCCCTCCCGCCGACCTCGTTCTCAGGAAGAACAACAAGCAGGCTCGGCCCTTCTCGTCGGGTCGGCATCAGAATGCTCTCGGCTTCGTCAGCCCCACCGCACGACATGCAGCGATGTCACTCAAGCAGCAGCAAGCGACTCAGACGTGCGAGGTCTGTGTGGCGAACCCCGACGACCCGCTCTGCGAGTATGGGCTGGACAACATCAGGCTTTCAAGGGCGTATCAGGGCAGCGGGCATCGTGTGAGGAAGATGCTGGAGAAGGCATTAAGAGGCGAGAAGATCAGGGTTGGGTGAGTTCTCCTGCTCGGCGATCGTTCGTCGTCGGCGCCGAGCTGAATGCTTGACTTCTGCATTTCTGCTGCACAGCGTCATCGGTGGATCGGTATCTACAGGACATGGACTTCAACCTGGTCAGGATACCTGGCACTCGCACTGGTTCAACGCGTTTCAGAAGGAGTTCCCCAACTCGGAGCTCTTCAACGGCGCTTTACCAGCTGCGGGGTCCAACTTCTTCGGATGGTGCTTCCCTGCACTCATTCCAGAAGATCTGGACCTCTACCTTATCGAAGTAGACGTCAACAACGAGTCAGTTCAGGCCTTTCCAACAGCTCGGCGAGGGCAGCGCTGACGCTCGCTTCACAGAGGAGACGTCAAGAACCAAGCAGACGATGATGCACTACATCGAGCTATTCTCAACCTTCCGCAAGAGCCTGCTCTTATTCGATTGACTGTCGTAGCGACTTCCTTCCCCGACCTGTCTCGAGGTGAGTTCGCCGAGACGTGCTCTCGCGAAGCAGGAAGTCAAGCTGACCCTCCTCCGCTTGGCCAGGCTACACCTTCAACCTCGTCATGTCCTCATACTTTGACACCCCCATCATCTCGTGCGTTGTTCTCGCTCATCGGAGCCATGCAAGCTTTCGCCGAAGTTGAGCTGACCTTTTTTCTCGTTGCCAGCGTTCGCAACTTCCTTCTACCGCACTTCATCGCTCATCCCGAAGCAGGGAAAGAGTTCTTCGGCTACTTTCCCGATGGCAACTTGGATTACGTGCGTCGACTCGCCATCTTTCTTCGTTCTGCTCCGAGACTGACTTTACTTGTTCGACTTCCAGCGCCACATGGCCACGCTCGGACACTCGGCTCTCGGAGACATGCTCATACTCTACATCAAGGAGCAAACCTGCGAGACTCGTCGTCGTCAAGCTCACCCCATCGCTCTACCGGCTTCGCGCTGGCCGCAGGCCGACATTTTAGGAATGGTCCCTCGGCTCTATCGTACGTTCAAAATACCGCCGAGCAAGCTTCACGTCAATTCTTACTTTCGCGCTGACCCTCTCTCGTACCTTCCCCTCGACACAGTCTGGGAGCCCTACTCGGCGAGCAAGGTCGCGCCGCCAGTCCACCCCTCCTGCGCCTTCACCGGCTCACAACGAAGCCCTCTCACCCCTCTCGCTCTCCACACTTCACCCTCATGGACTCGGGTCGACTGGAACGGTAAAGCCGCATACCACTCCAACGGGGTCGGCTCTCGAGTCTCCTTCGCCTTCAACGGGAACAAGATCGGCATGTTCGTCTATCAGAGCTCGGGTGCTGGGCATGCGGAGAAGCCAGGGAGGATGGCTTGCTGGATTGACGAGCTGGTGGAGGGGCAACAGACGCTGGTCGATGCTTGGTGGCCTCATTCTATTGCTCAGCCACTCTTCCATCTCGTCAAGGAGGGAATTGAGACCGGTCCTCAGTGAGTCATGCTCCTCTCTTTCTTCGGATCGCGTTCGGGAGTGGGATTCGGCGAGTGCTCTTGTTGGCGTGTGGCGCAGCCCTCCTCAACGCTTGCTTGAGCGAGGAGTAGACCGCCCAAGCCATCGCCGAACTTCCGCTTTTCTCGACGCTGACCTTCTCCTCTCCTCGGTTCTACAGTATCCTTCACTGCGAGATTCTGGCCGATTCGTCCACCGATGGACACGAGGTCCGCATCATTGGTGTAGCATCGCAGTAGCTGGCCTGGCGCCTGTCCTTTCTCCCGTCGTTCTATGTCGTTTGTGCTAGTTGTAATCATCCCGGGCTCGTTCATGCGTACTGCCCAAGTATGTCCAACCGCGTCAGAGCCTTTGGGAGAGCCTGCAGCACCCTGACTCGCTCGGCGCCGCCCTCAATTCATCGCCGGCGTCGCTCCAGCTTGGCATCGCAGGGTGCGAGGTTGAGGTTTAGCAAGGCGAAGACACGAAAAGTAGGACACTGAACTGCTCAGGACCCTACAAGGGCTGTCCCACGGACGAAGAGCCGTGGAAGTGGGAAGGCGAACGGGCGCGAGCGTGAGCTTCGGCGCTCGAGGCGCTTCGAAAAGGCTAGCTGCTTCTTCCCTGTTATACGTTGATTTCGGATGGTAAAAGAGGAGCCGCGGAGGAAGTAGAGCTGCACTCTCTTGTAGCTGGGTGTTTTCGCCTCCGCCGCCGAGATGTGCAGAGCCAAAAAAATACGGGAGGGAAAGCGAAAGATTGATAAAGAGCGTTGCTGAGACGAATCTCTGGATACTATCAGTAAAAGGCGGATGGTATGGTCTTGAGACTCAACTCCGCTCGGTGATTTCGTAGGGCGGTTTTCGGAGTTGACCTTTAAGGGCAAGGACTCGGTACGGTTGCAGAGCGTGGTAGAGCCAGCTACTGCTTCAGTGTGCTCTCCTCTGCTGTAGAAGCAGCTCTACGTGAGCCAGAATTGACTTGGAAGCTCTTACAGCTCCGCCTCAGAATCGACTCGACCTAGAAAGGAGCAACGTCTCTGTACGAACGAGCTCGAGCTCTCGCGATCGCTTCTCTCTCGCTCCCCCCACAATGTCCGAGATGAAGCTGGTGCGTTCGCTACAGAGCCCAGCATAGAGCAAAACTGAACTGCTACACACAGATCCCCCTCACTCTCATCGTCGCTGCCACCCCTTCCCATGCGATTGGCCGCTCCTCCGCCCTTCCCTGGCGCTTGCCGAAGGAAATGGCCTACTTTGCGCGCGTGACCAAGGGCGAGCAATCAGAGCAGGATGGACTCAACGCTGTGATCATGGGTAGGAAGAGCTGGGAGGGAATTCCTGCGCGCTGGAGACCGCTACAGGACAGGATCAATATTGTCGTCTCGAGGCAGGACACTTACGACTTGTGAGTAGGCCTGCGACGCGTTGCAGCTGGTACAGCGCATTCGTAGCTCCAGCTGTAGCTTTGCATCGACCGTCACTGACGCGCCGCGCTTCCGCAGAGGCGATGCTCCTCATTCGCACCTCGCGTCGTCCCTTCCTTCCGCCGTCTCGCTCCTCTCTTCCATCCCCTCCACCACCAGCTCACCTACACCACCCAAGCTCAACCGCACCTTCCTCATTGGCGGCGCTCAGCTCTATTCCCACGGCCTTACGACCCCTCACCCCTCCTACACAGCCGACCGAATCCTCCTCACGCGCCTCAAGACCGATTTCGCCGATTGCGATGCTTTCCTACCGCCCATCCCTTCGGCTACGGAGGGAGAGTGGAAGCAGGCTACGCATAAGGAGCTTTGCGAATGGGTGGGGTGGGAGGTGCCCGAGGGGTATCAGACCGAGAAGGATCGGACGGGCGGTGGGGAGGTAGTTTATGAGTTTCAGATGTGGACGAGGGAACCTAGGGTGTAGAGGTGAGTTGCGCCTCCGCCGAGTCGCTCTCTCGCTCGTCTATCCGCTTGAGCAGTGACTGACCCTCCCCTCGCTTCCCAGTTCTCGTCGCAATACACGCTTTCTCCCTACCGCACTGCATGCTCCATCTTTACAACACCTGCATCGTGTCTCACCCATCGACGACCCCGACCTCGCACGTCTTCTCCGAACGGCGCGGCGCCGACTTCCTCGGCGAGCTGCATCTCGACTGCTCGCATCCAGGAGGAGACCACCTGCGGGGTCGCGCCGTCGAGAAGGCATCAATGGGAAGTGTACTGCACCTCTTCCGCCCCTTGCTTGTCCGTATGAGCTGCTAGAGGAGACTTCGCCACGGGATCGAGGATCTGCTCGGCGAGCACCTGGCTCCTTCGCTTTAGCCGCTCTTGGAGGATGAGGAGGCGCCGCCTCGGGTTGGGAAGAGCTATGCGGTTAGTCAGAGCTGGCTGCGCTGGCTGACAAGCGTACAGTAATCCCGTTCGTACTCGCAGAGCATCCGCCGAACGGGCGAGGAGGGTACATGGCTCACTTTTCGCTCGTCTCGACTAGAGACTCGGCTCTCCGGCGTCGAATCTTGCACGCCACAATGCCACAAACCCATATCCCTCTCCCACACCTCGACACCTTCGCCTCAGCAAGGAGGGAGAGCAAGTCAGGCGAACGAGCAGCGACGTTCGGCGAGAGGCCTAGGGAGAAAGGCGTCGACTCGGCTTTGAGCTGCTGGGAAATGCAGAGCCAGTCCGAGAGGGAGGTCAAGTACCGCGGGCCTTCGCTCTGTGTCATCGTCTACGATCCTACAGATCCGCCTCTCAACTCCCTCCTTCGCACGAAACCGCCGCTCGCGGGTTGGCCTTCCGCCATCATCTCGTGTCTCTCTCGGCTTTGCGACCTCTCACGAAGGTTTATCGTAGCACACATCGATACCCTACAGCTCTCTCCCTACCGCCCTACAGCCACCTCAGCTACACTCGCGCGCCACTGCTTGATCAGCTCTCGCCAGCAATCTCCGTCCGAAGCGCGTTTGGCCATGTCGCTCTCATCGGGTCTGGTGAGTCCTTGCACCTCTCTATCAGCAGCTTAGATGCACCAGGAGCTGCTCGGAACGGCTGCCTGAGCTCCCTGTAGCTCCATGGAAGCGATGGCAAAATGCGCTTCAGGTTGAGTCCGACAGCGGAGCAGCTGTAGGAGTGCGAGCGGAACAGAAGCTCAGCAGGAGCAGCGACAGATTTCTCTATGCTACATCTATCGTTCAGGCTACTCCAACAGCAACTAATTGCCCCTCTCTCCCCATTCGCAGACCCTCGCCGACCTCTCCGATTACCTCGCTCCCTCGCAACTATGTATCAAACCAGTGACGATGGTAGAAGACACCTCGGAGCCCGCTTTCGAGGAAGGGAAGGAGACCAAGCCCAAGGATGCTGCTGCTGCTGCTGTGAGTTTGCTCCGCCCTTCGCAAGCTCTCTCGTCCCAGTCGTGTGAAGCTGACCTCTTCTCGCTCGCGTTCGACAGACCGAGATCGTGATTGATGCTGAGACGCTGGCGTATTATGAAGCTGGAGAGAAGGGAGCAAAGGGCAAGAAGCTCAAGAAGGCGGAGATTACCCTCAATGATTGCCTGGCTTGTTCGTGAGTCGGCGTTGGCGTGTTGAAGAAGCAGGGAGATGTGTACTGACTTACTTGAATTCGCAGAGGGTGCATCACTTCCGCCGAGTCGGTCCTGGTCTCGATGCAGTCTCACGAGGAGGTCTACCGAGTCCTCGCCGAGCGGCCTGTACGTCTTCCTTCTTCTCGCGTCCAGCATCGGTACTTCAGCTGACGCCTATTCTTTGACACAGGACCTTGTCCCCATCCTCTCGGTCTCACCTCAATCCGTCGCCAGTCTCGCCGCACTGCACGAGCTCAGCCTCGACGAAGCGATGCGCGGCCTTCGCCTCTTCTTCAAGGAGTACCTCGGCTTCCGGTGCGCCTATCTCTTTTCCCAATAGAAGCGCCATGACCGAGCGAGCCCTCACTCACCAGCTGCCCTCCTTCACAGCCTCGTCTTCGACACCACCTTCGCACGCGAGATTTCACTCGAGGAGAACCGCCGCGAGTTCATTGAACGTCGAGCACACGCTTCCAATTCTTCCACTTCTTCCACCACCACCGCCCTCACACCCACCAGCACCGAGATCAACCCCCCATCAACCTCGGCCACTGGTCCTCTTCCCATTCTCTCCTCCTCCTGCCCCGGATGGATCTGCTACGCCGAAAAGACTCATGGAGAGCTTTTACCGTTCGTGAGCAATGTCAAGAGTCCTCAAGCCGTCATGGGAACTATCGTCAAGGGTGGAGACGTCGCCGACGGACTGGGACTGAGGTGAGCTCTCGCATTCGCCGGCTTGCTCCACGCCGAATCTCATCGCTGACTCGCGCCTCTGCGATGTCATTACAGACCCGACCAGATTTACCACGTCACCGTCATGCCCTGCTACGACAAGAAGCTCGAAGCCTCCCGCCCCGATTTCGCCACCCCCTTCGCCTCCCCTTCTTCTTCTACCCCTCCCGCCACCGACCCCATCCGCGACGTCGACTGCGTCCTCACCACCGGCGAAGTAGAACGCATGCTCACCGACAAGAACCTCTCCCTTCGTACCCTCGCCTCCGCTCCCGCCCCTCCCGACGAGCTGGAAGTGGAAGGCCACACAGAATCGACCTACGTCCCTTCCCTCCTCCTTTCCCCCTCCTTCGGTACCTCCTCGGGCGGTTACGTCCACAACGCCCTTCGCGCCGTCATCTCCTCCCTCCCTTCATCCTCTCTCTTCACCGCCCAACTCACGGAGAAGCGAGTCCGAAGCGACGATTACGTGGAGTTCACCCTTTCCGTCGACGACATTATCGAGCTCAAAGCGGCCAAATGTTATGGGTTTAGGAACTTGCAGAATGTTGTGAGGAAGATTGGGAGGGATGCGGGGATTGCGGTGACCCGAGGAGCGGCGGGCAAGATGGTTCGCAAAGGCGCACCATCCTCGGCGATGAAGAAGAAGGGGAAGGAGGTCGAGTTTATTGAGGTCATGGCTTGTCCTAGTGGGTGTGTCAATGGGGGCGGACAGATTGCGCCACCCAAGGAGAGTAGAGGGGAGAGGAGGAGGAGGTTGGACAGGGGGAGGGTCGATGAGGAGGGGATGCCGGAGGTGGGGGATACGGTCATGCCCGGCGAGGACGGAGAGGAGGGGGACGAGAGGGTGTTGAGTCCCAAGGGGTGGGTCGCGGAGGTTGAGCGGGTGTATTGGAGTGGAAGGAAGGGCGCCGAGCAGGGAGGGGAGGCCGAGATGGTGGATGAGCAGGTTGAGTGGGAGAAGGTTCATCCCTCCCTTTGGCCGTATTTGAGTGGTGGAGCGCGACAGGCGGCGTTGGTGGAGAGTGTTGTAGCTGGACTGGTGCGGGGAGCGGAGGATGGCGAGGCTCGGCGGAAGGAGCTATTGAGGACGAGCTATCGGGCGGTCGAGAGTGAGGAAGTCAACGGGCTAGCCGTCAAGTGGTAGATTAGATATCATATGCGCTTATACAGCCAAGCTGCTGGGTGTGGAGAGTCGTGAAATTGAAAGTCGAGCGGACGGCGAGGAGCTCAAAGCGAGCTCGAGCGCGCCAGCACCGCTTTCGCTCCCCCCACTCGCTCGCTTCTCGCCACTTCACCTCCGACCGTCATACGCATGGGGTCAAAGGAGGATCTGCAGGAGAACGACGGCTCGCTGCTCTCGCAGCTTCGCGCGAAGCAGAAGACGAGCAATTCCACAACCACGACGAGCTCAGCGGCGCGTTCGGGAGGCGGAGCGCCTTTGGGAGGGCCCAACGTGCGCTGCAGCTCGATGGGAGGTGAGCGGTTTTTCCACCTTACCTCGCTTCGTTGCCACACCTCTGTTCGATGAGAAGCAAGTGCCGGGGAGATCAAAAGCTGAGGACTTGACCTCTCTCTCTGCAGGAAAGCCGCCTTCTGAACCCCCGCTACCCTTCGCTGGAGGTCCTCTCCCAGAAGATCTCGTTCGTCGCGCCCTCTTCAAGTACACCACTCATCCTGAAGTGAAGAAGGTGATCGCAATGGCGGCGTACATGTCGACCGAGCCGAAGCAAGGTATCCGCCCTCAAGAGCCCCTCGACCTCATCGTCACCCTCTCCTTCGACCGCAAGAATGCCGACGACGTCCTCTCCGCCTTCCAAGTCGACAGCCTCCGCTTCGCCCCCTTCTCGCAAATCGAGCGCGAGTTCGCCTGGGTCCGATGGGATGCGCCTGGAGCGCCATCCCGAGACCTTTCGAAGCTGTGGCTAAGCCCTGTCGCTCTCCCAGAGAGCGCTAGGATCTGTGGGGTGTTCTACTACATCGGGAGAGGGGCGGAGCATCTCGTCAACTCGTTCGCATGGACGGGCGTCGTCGCTGCCGCGCCGAGCTCGGGCTTCTCGCTGTGGTCGGCTGAGTGCGGTGTAGCCAGTTCGATCGATGAATGTGGAGGTATCGAGGAGATGATGCGCATCGTTCTCAGCACAGAGGACTTCACGGCGGTAGGTGAAGCTCTCGTTCTTTCGCTCGGCGCTCGTTGAACCGTGTTTTGTGCTCGCAGAACCGCCGTCAGAGACTCGAGGAGAACCGCAAGCTTGTCAAAGACCCTCGCTGCGTCAACTGCCTCAAACCTTGTGGGGTCTTTGTCCTCCTCATTGCGTTGCACTGGCAGCCACGCGCTGAACTCTCTGCTTTCTCGACAGTCCCGGATCAGAAGCTTCAGAAGTGCTCTCGCTGCCTTGAAGCAACCTAGTAAGATTTGCTCTCGAGATCTTCTTTTCCTGGTCTTTGATGACCGAGCAGCCTCGCTGACACCGATTCCCGGCGCCTTCCACAGTTGCTCGGCGCAATGTCAACGCTCGGACTGGCGCTTCCACAAGCTGTGCTGCGTGACGATAAACGATGGTCAGCTTTCGAGATATTCTTCTCGGAGCCTCTGCTGATTCTGTACCTCTCAGTCAACGAGCACCTCGAGGAGATTGCGCTCAGCAACCGCGGACGAGTTCGAACTATCCACTCGCTCCGCACCTTCCTCAAGCACATCGACCCCGACCTTCTATCTTCCCTACACGCAGGTCTTCAGCTCCTCACGCCAAACCCCCTTCACACCACGCACACCGCCGTCCTCAGAGTCGCTCGCACCGGCGACGACGATCCCAGCCTCGCCTTCTCCATCCTCTCCGCCGAGATTGTGCCCCACCGCCAGCTCGACACGCTCCTCCCCGAGGATCACCTCATCAACGGCGAACGCTTCTCCGAGACGGTCACCCAAGAAGGCCTTCGCAAGCATTGGGGGCTCGGCCTTCTCCCTCAACACCTCATTGGCATGGCCGTCATTATCGACGTCAAGAGCCACTACACCGTCAGTTTGCCCCTCTCCTTCCCTGATGTCAAGGCGCTGCGCAAGACCCCTTCGGAGCGTTGGAGGTTGTCGACTTGTGGAGCGAGGGCGGTCGATCCGAGGTGGGCTGAGAGGTTGATGGAGAGGGCGAAGATGTCGGATACGGTGTGGCAGGAGGGAACGGTGCCGAGGATGACCAAGAGGGAGTACGCGAGGTGGTGCGAAGGGGTGAGTCCTGCTCGCCTTGGGTCGGGAGAAGGAGAGGAAGAGGAGCGCCGAGCTGATCGCTTCTTCCTCGTTTCGCAGGCCGAGCCGGTCTGAGAAGCCGATGGGAGGTCGGAGTAGTGGTTTTTTCTTGTCTTGCATCATCTTTCTCCGGCTCATCGACCAAATGTAGTCGTCAGCGGCGAGAGATCCAGCTCGGCTTGGGCGTTTCGTCTTCCCGGCGGAGAGCTAAAGAGTCCTTTCGTGGCTTGCGTAGTCCTCTCCTTTGCTTCACCGAACCTCTCACTCGGAACCGATATAGGTACAAGCCACGGGGTTATATTTCGTCGATACGTCTCGCCTCGCCTGCTCCTCCCGCTCGGCGCCTCCCTCCCTCCAGCGCATTGTCCATCTATCGATGCTGCTGCCTCTCCTCCTTCCTCTCCTCGTCCATTCAGGCAAACTCGGCAGCCTTTCCGCTCTGCAGGGTGAGAGTGGGGGAAGTCAGCACGGCTGGAGTGGACGGATTAAGAAGGGAAGGGACGCCGAGCGAGACTCACCACCAGCAGACCGACAATGAGTCCAAAGAGTCCGAGAATGGAGCTGAAAACTTCGATGACGAGGATCTTGACGAAGAGGGCTGTTGGAAAGGTGGGAGAAGGGTGGGAGATGTCAGCGAAGGCTCGTCGAGAACGGAAACGACTGCAAGAGGCGCAATGCAGCTCTTCAAAGCGCGCTGACCCTCTGGTACACCATCGAAACCCAGCCTCGCTGCTCTGCGAGTGTAGAGCAGCGAACGTTGGGCAAGAGGCGTCGCCGAGAAGCCTCCCACGCTCGGTCCCCAATCTGGAGCAAGATCTTAACGGGTCCAACGAGGGCATATCGCAAGCCCACTTGTGACTGCACCGATGACCATCGCTGTCGGCCTGCACTCGCAGGGCAGCAACAGAAGGAAGGATGGAAGCGAAGGAGCGAGCGGCACGGCGTAGACCTCCGCTCTACGCTCTACGAGCGCGAATGCTCAGGCGCGGCGTCAAGCGCACTGCGAGAGCGCTCCAAGAACTCGCCAGCAGTCGACGAGGAGGGCGTGGGGCATAGAAATGGCACGAGAGCGCCGCCAAGCCGCACGTCCCAATCTCGGCTACGCGCTGCTTCCTCAGCCGCTGAGCCCGTGCATCTCCGTGCAGGCGGCTGAAACGTTCAAAAGCGGGAGAGATCGTCCGGGTTCCCTCGGCCGCGCAAGACAGAGGTTGCAGCAACAGCTCCTCGAGCTGCCTCTCGCAACCTCAGCTCGGGTCGTGAAGCCCGGGGTCGATCGTCCTGCTCGTCCGCCCGCTTCCCATCTCCGACTCGAAGAAGAGTTACCGCGCCGCTGACGACGAGCCATTCCGAATCGTCTCAAAAACAAAAGCAGAGCAGCCGTCGACTGCTCCCCTTTCAGGGCCGCTCGAGTCGGTCGGGTCGAGTGCCCTGCTCCTTCCTCTGTCGCATGATGACAAGCGGAGATGTGGTAGGAGTAGTAGAGGAAGAAGAGCAGCCATGAGCTACTCTCCTCATCCCATCTGCCTCAACCGTCGCTCGCTCGCTACCTGCTCCGTCCATGCGAGCTCCACTAGGCTCTCTGAGCACGAAGAGAAGTCGGAACAGGCATGGCGGACAATCAAGAAGAGGCGGCGTAGAAACAGCCCTTGCGAGCTGGCTCCCCCTCCGCCTCGATTCGGCTCCGAGCATCTGCCCGCCGACGCTGACTTCTGCTATTCATCGTCCTCGAGCAATGAGTCGAGTCGATCTGCTCAGAATACGAGCGGGCCACGGATCTGGCTTGGCTAGAAGGCGAAAGCGAGAGTAGCCATGCTCCTTTCCCCTCCGCCTCGGTTCGAGGATGGACCGCCCGTCACCTGCTCCCATCTGCAGCCCTGCCTCCTCGCACGCAGCTCGTTACTCCCGACGAAAAATCCCACAAAGACGGCGCGAGCCACGACCGTCAGCAGAAGCGAGAGCGAGAGCCAACCTTGGGCTGAATCTCCCTCTCGGCCTCGGTTTGACGATCCCATCTCGGCCGCACTCTGCTCCTCGAGTGGCACTGGGCCCTTCCTCTCAGCGAGCGAGCGCTGCATCACAGCAGACCGCATCCTTGCCTCCCGTCCCATCCCTCTCGTCCAGCCGAGCCCAGCCTAGCTCAACCCCACACCCACCCCAAGAAGACCCAACCCAAACTCACAAGGATCCGCCGCATCGGCCAAAGCCGCATTACTCCCACTAACCCCGACAGCAATGCCACACAACAAATTACAAGCGCCCATGGTGACACCTCCCCAAAAGAGGGAGAAGCCCGTGTAGTAATTGGCGGCGGTGTAGAGGGTCGCTTGGGTGGGGGAGGAGGTGAGTTTGGCGGAGAAGACGGAAACCCCTCCCACCACTTCTCATCGCTCTCTCTCAGCT
>MWVB01000172.1:0-13131 GCA_003054985.1 Leucosporidium scottii
GAGAGAGAGAGAGAGAGAGAGAGAGAGAGAGAGAGAGAGAGAGAGGTAGACGTACCTTGGCGGAATGGACAACAAAGCCAGGGGCATTCCATACCTGAAGTAGGGCGAGGACGAGAAGCACCAGCACCAGCCGAAGCTCTCGATGACATAGGATGATATCCCAGAGGTCGACGACTGTTCCGAACGCCTCGGCAATCTCGCCATAGTCGAGCGCCTCGGGCGAGGGACCCTCGAGGAGGTCATCCGAGAGGCCTCGGGCGAACACGAGAAGGCGCCGAAGGAGGTTGGGACTGGGGCCGGCAGTGTTGGCCCAGAATCGGATGGACGGGTGCTGGTGTTCCTCCTTCGTGATGTCCTTGAGCAGGGTCACCCGCTCGACATATCCGTCATCCATGATCCGGACCGCCGCGGATCGTCGAGCGACGTTCTCGAGACTCCCACGGTCGATCCAAGGTCCTCCATCGCCGCGCTCCTGCCACATCTTGTCGAGCGCCGTGAAGCGCTGCATGATGGCCCGCCTGAACTCGGCCTCAATGACTTGTTGCTGCTCAGGGCTGAGCTTGGTGTCCAGGACTTGCTCGGCGTTGATGGCGGCGGGAGGGGTGGTCGGAGGAGACGGCGAAGAAGAGGAGAAGGTGGTGGGAATGGTCGGGATGTGGGACGAGAGAGAGTATCGGATGGGGCGGCGAGTGACTGTCGCTTGGGCGTGGGCGAGAAGAGGCGCGAGGCGAGGATCGGAGTGGAAGTTGAGGCCGACGATGGAGTCGCGAAGCTCCAGTAGGCGCGGGCTTGGGACCATGGGCTCTCTCAAGCCTCCGGCGGCCGTGTTGAGGCGAGAGAGACCTAGGCAGGTGATGACCATCGACTCGAGAAGATCCGTCGCGGGATTCGAGCGCAGGGCGGCCGAGGTGGGAAGGGAGGAGTCGAGGGACCAGAGACCACTTGCGTTGTCCAAGCGGAGGTGATAGACATCGAAAGCATCTTGTAACCCATTGACCTTGACGAAGGCCTTGAAGAGGGTTGCCTCGGACCCGATGAGATCCTCGTCGAGTCGGTCCTGCCCGCTGCCCTCCTCTCGTCCCAAGACGCCGGCGTAAACGCGAGTTGCTGGATCTTGGTCGTCCCGCTTCTCGAGTGAGGTCCGATAAGGCGACTGGGAGAGCGAGAAGGCGGGATGGTCGGCGAGGAGGGTGTCCACTTGGCGGCGAGCGCTGGCGACGTTGCCCGTGAGCACGCGAAAGTAGAGGACGACAGTTGAGGGGGAAGAAGAGGAGGTGGTGGGTGAGGAAGAGAGGGCCTGGTCGCTGGTGGTGTCGACTTGGGGCTCGGTCTTGTCCTCCTCTTCCGAGCGAGTCGGAGCCTCTTGAGCCTGCTCTGGCCGCTCCTCCTCACCGTCGACATCCTCCTCCACCCCAAAGAGCCGTTGCCACCGCGCCTCTTCCTCGTCAGTGAGAGCGACACGGTCGCCTACGCCGTCATCCTCGCCGGCCCGAACTCCCTTGCTGGCTACGAGCTGCAGCATTGGTGAGACCGACGGGTCGAAGGAGTGGGGGTCCTGTGCAAGGTTGAGGCAGAAGTTGATGAGGTCTTGATGCTGCTGAAGGTAGCGGTAGAAGGGCCCGACGCGGGGGAAGGGCGAGCGGCTGAGTTGAGCGGAGCGCTTGTCGAGGATCTTGAGAAGGTGGTCGAGAGGGGAGGCCGAGAGCGCTGGGTTGCTGATGAGGTGCTGAATCTCTTGTTGTTGCTGGAGGAGATTGGAGGACATCTCGGCAATGGAGTCCATGCGCCTCTCGAATACTGCTTGACGCTGCCTCCGTCCCTCGGCCGAGTTCTCTTGTACTCGTTGCTGCTTGTAGCTAGCCGTCTGCGTGCTTGCACGGGGGCGAGCATCCTCCTGGGCCCTCCGCAGCTTCTCCTTCCCGACCCTCTTCCCGCCCTTGGCCTTTTTGGTCGCCGAGGTCGAGCCGCCGGGACCAGCTTGAGGAGCGAGGTGACCGCCTGAGGTCTCCTCATCCTCAGTGATGGCTCTTCCACGCTTCTTGCTGGTCTTCTGGGGCGGAGGAAGCTCGGAGTTGGGCGTGGAGGAGGGAGGGCCGAATGGAAGAGGCGCGTTGGTGGAGGC
Source organism: Leucosporidium scottii (assembly GCA_003054985.1). Lineage (NCBI taxonomy): Eukaryota > Fungi > Basidiomycota > Microbotryomycetes > Leucosporidiales > Leucosporidiaceae > Leucosporidium > Leucosporidium scottii. Next base: position 2,123 of record MWVB01000172.1, read on the forward strand.
GGGGACGGAGATGTCGAGCGAAGTGAGGGAGCCGGTCGGGTCTTCGAAAACGTCGACTCGGCGGCGCTTGAGACGCGAAGGTCCCGCGACGGGAGGCGGCGACGATGGGGGCTGTTCTTGCCTGGATGAGAGGAGGAGAGGTCAGCCGGGGAACAGGTTCGCTGAAGCTCCAAAGCAGCACTTACCTCGAGGCAAGCATCCGCAACGGTTGACGAGGCGAGACGAAAGAGAAGTCCGACGAAGGTGAGGCTATTCAGATGACGAGGTTAGTCACACTCGCCATCCACGAGCTCGCCCCGAGAGCGGGCTCACCTGGTGACTTGCGGCGATGAACAGGCCTGTTCAGGAGGAGAAAGGGTGTCAGCTCCTGCTCTTTTGAGCAGTCAAAAGCAGTCAAACCCACCCAGCTGAGTCCACGACATCCTCCATCCTCCTCTCATGCTGCGAAGCCTCGTTGTCCCTATTCGAGCTCGCGGGGTCAGCGCTCGTTGGAGGCGGTCAGTGCAGCAAAAGACGTACAACCCTCCTCCCAGAAGACGACGGAGAAGATGAAGGGTTGACCCCTTCTGCACGTCGTAGTCCGAAAGCATGAGACCGTCCTCGAGCTGCTTGCCGGCGAAGATGAGGCGCTGCTGGTCGAGAGGGATGCCATTCTTGTCCTGGATCTTGGTCTTGATGTCGGCGACGGTGGTGAACGAGTCGACCTCGACGGTGATGGACTTGCCGGTGAGGGCTGTGGAAGAGAGGGTTAGCTCAGCATGCGCGAGACGAAGGGGGGGAGCCAACCCCGAGCGGCCCTGAGCGAGGAGAAGAAGACTTACTCTTGACAAAGATCTGCGCTACGTCTGGCGGAGAGACAGCAAGGTACAGAGCGGCGTTCCCAAAGACGCCGTAGTCCGACAGGCTCCGCTCGCCGGTGAGCTGGCGTCCTCGCAGGACGAGCTGCTGCTGGTCGGGAGAGATGCCCGCCTCGTCTTGAATCCTGGCCTTGACGTGGTGGACAGTGCTAGACAAGTCCAAGTCGAGGGTGAAGGTCTTGCCCGCGGGAGCTGTTGAAGAGAGAAAGGAGGGAGAGATCGGCGCCGAGCTTTCCTAGAGGCAGGCGCCGAACTCACTGCGTATCTCGACCTGGCAGACGAGCCGAGGCCTCGACCTCACTCTTGCGCTCGCGGAAGAGGCGAGCCGCCTTCCGTTGGCGGTTTTTGAGAGCTGTAGGCGCGTCAATCACCTGTGGAGCACGAAGCCACGTGAGCTCGGCGCAAGGGAACGAGAATGGAGGGGACGTACGGGGTTGGCGACCTCACTCGCCCCTCGAGTATAGGCTGAAGTAGAGGAAGAGTAAGTGGCCGACGCCGACCACCTGCGTGAAGAAGATGAGGGTCAGCGAGGTCACCCGGCGTTCGAGGTTCCGAGCGTCCGAGCCCTCGAACCTCCGAGATCTGAGGAGAGAAGCTCAACACACCCTGATCGCTCCATCGTTAGCGTTAGCGACCGTAGAGCGAGCTGGGACACCGCGAGCAAAGTATGAGGAGGAGCTGTAGATCGTGCGAAGCGGAAGCGTTAGCGAGCGGTTTCGTCAGCGCTCTGGAGCTGCCGGCGTCCACCAGAGCTTCTCGCGCTGGATCAGCAGCAGCGGATAGCCCTTGCGCTCAGCTCGGGCTTGCACCGAAGCCCTCACCAACATCATACCCGCACGACAGCAAGAGGTCCGCGCGCAGGGCTCCAACTGCTGAGCGCTGTAGCCCGTCGTTGTGGAGCCCTGGCAAGCTGCAGCCCACCGCTGTATCTTACTATAAGTCACTCCACCTTCCCAGCCCTCCTGCCAGCCGAACAGGGCTTACCGAGTGGTGAGCGAGCTCTCGAGCTCGTGGTGCGTAGAGCGTGAGAAGGAGCGTGGGGAGAGTTGGACCTTGGTGCAGAGGGCGCCGGTGAAAGGAGCGTGTAGTGAGCTTGAGGCTGTAGTGGTGCAGCCGAGGCGACGGAAACGAGACGAGAGACGAAGCGAAAGCGAAAGCGGCAAGTCGAGGGGGGAACAAGTCGGCTCAGCTTGGTCTCCTGCGTCTCACATCGCCTGCTGCTCAGCGTCGGATCACGGTCAGCTACAGCTCTTGACGTCCTACAAGGAGCTCTACCAGCCCTCGGTGAGTCTCTCGGCCCCTCGTCCTCGACCCAGCCGCCGTTCAGCCTGAGCATTCACTCACCAGGCGTCGTGACCCTCTAAGCTGCCCTGCACCCTCCAATCTCCTACCAAAAGTCACTATCAATCTATTCGAATCATCATGGACCTCCGTCTCCCTCCTGAGCGCCTTCCGAGACGGCGCATGCGGAACCCGAGGACGCCCCTCGTCGCCTTGAAGGAAAACAGATGGGCGAAGAGGGCAAGCGGGAGTGGGAGCGAGGCGAGGATGTACCAAGCCTTGATTGAGAAGGGGTGGGAGTGTGCGCGAGAGGGAGACTGAGGCGAGTACAGCATCAGAACGCAGAGGAGCACTTGGAATGCCGTGCTGACCGCCGCCCTCCTGCAGGCGACGTTGCCTTGTTGCATGCTCGCCATCAAAGAATAGTTGGCTACATCCTGGGCCGTTCGGGTTGGAGCCGGAGGTGATTCGTGGGTCGTTGCGGCGGGAGAGAAACCTGTGAGTTCGCCGGACATGTTTTCGGCTCCCCATCGCCAATCGTGCCGCACTCATTCGCTCGTCGTTTCGCAGGCAACGACTACAGAAATGGATGTAGATGACCGTGTAATCGCATTCGGTCCAAGTCGCTACACTGCCATCTCCTTCGGCGCCCATTCTGTCCGCTCGTTGGAGTCCCCTCGTCCTTTGTGGGTGTCGTCGACCCGTTTCCGGGCTCGGGAACAGCTCTTCAGCTTCAGAGATAATATGACCTGCCGTCCCGCGCCACAACTGCTGCCGATAGGTCCCATTGGACGATGCGGAGTAGCTCGGCGAGCTCTCATCACACGGCTTGGTAGCGATGCACGCTTTGGGACTTTGGATCTTGTCACCGGGTTGGCAATCAAACATGATCTTAGACTACGGTCGACTCCTTGCGACACCTCGTGAGCTACAGCACCTTGACAGCGCGCCCGCGAATGGCCTCGAGTGGGTCCGGCGAGCTCGCTCTGCACCTGCCGCACCAGGCCGACTGCCAGAGCAGGGGCGTCTCTTAAAGGTGTACTGGACTCCGTCAGAGCTGCGTACGAAGGATCCGAAGTGCAGCAGGGAACAGCAAACGCTTCGCAAGATTCGCGTCGGAGGCAAGCTCGTTCTCAGTTTGGCGGAAAGGGAAAGAAAGGGGAGAGGGATGTAAGGGGACAGGACGGAAGGTAGAAACGGACACTCCCACCCCTAATACTCCCCCTTCGCGCCTCGGTTCTTTGACTTCGCTCTCGTTTCCGCCTTAACTTGTCCTCCACCCCAGCCTATGCGACCGTTCTCTCTGGCTCTTCTCTTCTTTTGCAAAGATTCAGTGTTGCTCCTACAATCCGAGGCGGAAAGCGACGGCGAGAGCGAGGACGATCCTTCGGCTTCGGCGATGGACTCGGAGCAGGGAGTGAGGGCTCGAGCGGAGCTCGTGTAGATCGCTGGGCGAGGCGAACTTCTAACCTGCACGCTGGCGGAATCCCCGTCCTGCTGTAAGGCATCAAACAGCGCAGCGGAGCGAGCAGGAGAACGATCAGCGCAGTGAGGAACAGAGCGGAAGTGGGATGGCTAGCTCTCTCGCTGTAGTCTCTCGAATCCGTCGCCCGTCTTCGCAGCTGACTGGATGAAATGTGTAGGAAGTAGTGCTGGTTGCAGAGCGCCTCTCGAAGAGATGCCGCCCGAGCCATCGCTGAACAAACCGACGCGTCTATCCTCTCGATGCCTCCCAAATCGCCCTTCCCTGCTCCTACAACCTGTAGCGAGAAAGAAATGTACTTACCGGCCATCTGTCGGGAGTGGTGCAGCTTGAGGCGGGTTGACAGCGTGCAGAATGTTGATCAAGACCAGCGCGTCCATCGTCCATCGAAAGAGGGAAGAGAGGTCGGTAGACTGGGGGTAGTGGAAGAGGGCAGCGATGAACGAGTGGACGACTGTGTGAGATCAACAGCAGAGTTAGCTCTGCTCTTGAACGATATAAACCAACAGAACGATCGAACTCACCCAGTAAAAATGTCGACGACGACGCGAGGCCTAAAGAGCACCTCGATGGATCCGACATGTAATAGAAGTAATGGATTGCTCCTCATCCTCTCCTGCGTAAACCGAGCATCTGACTAGCAGGGCCCTATGGGGTCATACGAAGGAGTGGGGACGAATGAGGAGGAGGGAAGAGGAAGAAGAGAGCGGGCGGCCCAACTTGCAAAGTCGTGCTCCGAGGGCTAAGTCTGAGCTCGGTCCCTCTTTTCCCGCTTTCTCTCCCTGTGTTGACCGTGTGATATATATGAGGATTATACAAAATGTGAACCTAGACTACCCTCTCCCCTCGGTACAGAGTCTCTGCGGCTCTCAGAAAGGGGGTCGCCAACTTCGGCGATCGCTCAAGCCGGCCCAGCGCTCGTCATGTACGGGATCACAACGTCGGTATTGGTCTCGGTGCAAGCTATTCACTGTGCGCCCCTTTCAAGCACGACGCGACTTCTGTACGTTGCCTCAAACACCAGAAAGAGAGCAAAGGCTACTCCTCCGCCCGTTTCCAAAAGTGCTTTCCATTGCACTTTTCGGTCGATTCTCGGTCTTTCTCCGGCCAAAACTTCCGCTCTTGTAGCTCGCTAGTATAGATACTAGAACACCGATCTCCAATAAGACAAGTGAACAAGAATACCTGGAGCGACGCTATGCGCTGGCAGGGAGATGCGAAGTGAGCTGAGGCTCTGAGCACCGAGGTCGATCTTGTGGTGGTTCTGTGAGGGCTTTTGGCACGTTGGAAGCCCAAGGTCTACTCAAGATGCAGCCAGACTGCTGCACGAGCTCACGAGACGTGCAGGGACCATCTGAACGCGCCGCACTCGGGCCACTCACTCGGCGCCGAGAATCAGTTTCAAGGGCTGGGCAGGGCGAGACTTGAGGTTCCAACAAAAGGAGGGGGAAGGTCATGAGTGCTATACAAATATGCAGGCTTGAAGGCGGCCCTTCACTCCACCGAGTCGCGCGCTATCGACTTGGGAGTCGCCGAGAAGTACCGCATGTCGTCGGACATCTTGCTGCACATAAACAGCCTCGGTTCTGGCTTGATTCATCTTAAGACGAGTGCAGCAAGCCATGCTCCAATTTTGGCGGTCGCAGCTACTGTACAGCACGAGCAGATCCCTCTGAATCAAGCTCGACAGAACTTGAGGAGCTCGTTCGAGTGCCATTAGTTTTTGAGCCCTTACTCTGCTAATCTCAGTTTCTGATGCTTTTCGCGCCGCCCGCTCCAAACATCGCTCCGTCTCCCTCTCTCTCTCCACACTCACCTCGACTTCTGTAGCCCATTATGGCACCCGACAGCCTCGAAAATCGGTCAGGCGATACGTGGATACCCTACGAGGAGATCTCCAAGCTTCCGCTGCTAGTAAAGACGATGGAGGAACACGCTCTCCCTCCCCTCCCCAGCTGCCCTTGCTCGTACGCCTGAGACGATGGGCTCGACCCCCCTTTCTTCATGCCCTTCGCCCTCTCCCCGTACCAGCCAACCGCCAAATTCTTCGGCTTGGGCGCGCCAAACGAGCTCAGTCGCACTCGCTGCCTGACGATTCGAGCGGATGTGCCTCAATGGCATGTTGACGGGAGGGATACTTTGTTCCCTCTAGAGAAGATATATGGACAGGAGTTGTACCGGCAGATGTTCGTTCAGCTGTCTCCTTCTCGTCTCCCGCCATTCGCTGACTGTTCGCTCTCGCTTCCATAGCCTTGGTGTGGCCATCGTCAAGGGACCCCGACAGGACACCCAGAAACGAAACGCAATTAGCCCCGACGACTACGATGCCGCCGAGGAGGACGACGACGAGGAGCAAGACGAGCCGAGGAGGGGAGGAGGGGAGGAGGGGAGGAGGACAAGGAGGAGACGACGAGACGACAAGACGACGAGACGACAAGACGACGAGACGATGACCAACCGACGACCTACGACCTACAACAACCAACCGACGACCAACGATCTACAATTCTCGACCGTCGACCAACCCAACGATTTTCAACGATACGCCTCGCTTCTTTCCCTCTCCGCCCGCATGTACCACCATCAGGAGCAACAGCAGCACGTCGCCTGCCCGTCTCTTCATTGCCAGTTCACCCCTTCGCCTCCTTTGGCCCCTTCCCCCGCCGCCGAACCCGTCGGCGCCCGTTCGCTTCTCGCTCCCACTACGCCATCAAGAACGCAACTCGCACCCATCCAGGAGGAGGAGGATGAGGAGAGTGGTTGTTGTCGTCGTCACCACGCCCTCATTACGGCTCCCCCCTCGACGCTCGACTCGACTGGACCCCTTCCCCTCCCCCTTCCCCTTCCCTCGGCGGGCGACTGCTCGCCTTCAACTCGTTTCTCGCTTCTTTGCTTGACCCTTCTCCCCTCACATCAGTACCCCTCCATCAGTATCTCTCTCACTGTTGACTTTGCCACTCCTCCAGTATTGCTTTTCCCCCTCGCCCTTCCCCCTTCCCCCTTCCCCCTACTCGTACCCCCTCGTTCGCCTAATCCACTCCCCTTCTACACTCGTAACCCTCTCCATAGACCCTTGAATCGCTTCAAAATTCAGTGCCATGTTTTCTCGCCTGTACATGCCCGAGAGAGAGCGGCAGCAAGTGAGAGCGAAGACGACTTCGGCGAAGCAAGGACCAACGGTAGAGGGGAGGAAATGAGACTAGGAGCAGTGGAAAGACGACAGAAGCATCATGCAAGAACAACCAAAGCAGGCTTGTGGCACAATGGCGGCCTTTGGTACCGCATCAGCCCCCCAAGCTCGACTTGAGCTCGCCCGACTTGAGTTGAGCTGACCCAACTCGTCGCCTCTCGCTGGCTCTCGGAAAAGCTAGCGCGCGAGAAGGAACAGAAGGTACGAGTCATGATTGCAAAGAATGCGATAGAAGCTACTGAGAGCGCTGAACGGGATACGAGAGAGCTATGAACAAAACGCAACGAGGCGCCGAAGCACCATCCGCCATGGTCGCGAAAGTTTCACTACCATGCCCCGGGTCCTGGCCGTCCAGCGGGAGTGACCTTCTTGTTGACGGAGGAAGAGGTAGAAGCGCCAGTGGCGGTGGTGGTGGGCTTGGAGGAGGGGAAGGGGCGAGGAGCTGCTTTGGCGAGGGGAGGAGGAGGTTGGGCCTGGAGGGCCGAGATTTGGCGCCGAAGGGTTGCTTCTTGGTTGCAAAGCGCAGCAAGAGTTGATTGGCGCGCGGTAATGTCGGTCTCGAGCTGCCGTAGTCGAGTAGCGCGTTGGTCGGCCTCCTGGATGTCGCGCTCGGCTGCTCCTCGCCTCTGGTCCTCCTCTTGCTCCCATCTGGTTCTGGTTGCCTCGCGCTCCCGCTCTTCCTTCTCCCACTCGCGCCTCAACGCCTGCTGCGCCTCCTCCTCCCTCTCCCACGCGCTCTTCGTTGCCCTCTGCTGCTCCTCCTGCTCGGCGAGCGTCGCGGCCGCCTGTCGCTCGCCCTCGGCCTTGGCAGCTGCAACCTCGGCCAGGGCGGTAGTCCTCCTTTGCTCGAGGTCAGCGACTTCCTGGCGTAGAGCAGCGGCCGCGGTGCCGAGGTCGTCCTCATCGTCGAGAGGGGGAAGGTTCCGCTTGACGACTTGCCGCTGCTGCTGCTGCCGCTGCTCCTGCTCCTGCTCCTGCCCCTGCGATCCAGTGACCACGTCGTCTTCGGGTTCTTCAGGCTCGACACGCGCCTTTTTGCGTGCACGTTGACGGTCCTTCTCGATATGGTCCTCCTCCTCATCGTCGTTGTCGCCGAGACGAGCCGCGGGCTTCTTCTTGGCGCCCTGCGCCTCGGCTTCAGCTGCCTTGACCTTGGGCTGCTTGACCGGGGCCGCTTTGAGCTTCCCTCCCGCCAAGACTTGCCAGGCGGCTGGATCGGCGGCGTCAATGTCGCGAGCCGGAGGGCGGAGGAGGCGGGAGACGAGTTGAGGGTCGTGCGTGAAGGGAAGGAGGTGCGGTTCGTCAAAGAGGGAGAAGAGCGAGTTGAAGATGAACCAGTTGTGATGGAGTCGGCGGCGGGTGGAGGAGGCTTCATCGTGCTTGGTGACCGGCACGATGCTGATGTGCCCCTCGTCGGTCTCCTGCGAGATGAGGACGAGGGTGGCGACGATCTCGTCAAAGTAGGTGTAGAGGAAGGAGGAGATGGGCTGTGAAATTACCGACGACTTAGCGCCAACCGCCTCGAGTAGAGAGCGGAAGAGTGAGAAGGGACGAACCTCCATCGTGACCAGACTCGGCACGTTGGTTGCTCCAGTGACATGACGCATCGACTCCGAGAGAGCGTAGCGCTGATTGACGGGAACCTTAGCTCTGTAGGAAGTAAGGGAGAGGTCAGCATCGCTTCGAGAGAGCGAGAGACAGTCAGCAGCGCACCTCTTGCGGTTGGCGGGAGCGGTCGGCGGTGACTTGTCGGAAAGTCGACCCATGACCTGCAACAGAGAGACGGGGTCAGTCCCGAGGAGCAGAGGATAGAAGATTGAAGAAGGCAGCGTAAACGTACCTCGCTGATGACGAACCGGCCGAGGCAGTCGATGAGGTGGCCCGTGTCCGAGCGTGAGGAGAGGTCGTCCGGCAGGAGGAGCTGTAGGGTAGGGAGGTCAGCTCAGCTTCCAACAAAAAGGGACAGCAAGAGCTCACTTGAGGGTTGGAGTCCCCGACTCCAGCAGAGTTCTGCCACTTGTCGAAGCGAGCGAGCATGCGACCTCGAAGGTACTCGATGGCGGGCTCGGAGAAGTCGTCTGTAGGCTCCAGCGCGTTGATGTTGCTCTTGAACTCGGTACAGCGAGCGGCGACCTCGAGCTTCCAATTGGCGCTGTCGGTAATGCTTGATGGACCCTCGACAACGCCCGTCTGAACATTGATCGTCGCCTCGCCGGTCCAGAAGGGGTTTGGTGGATCAAGTGTAGATGCTGCGGCAGCGTAAACGGCGGCCACCTCCGAGTCGAAGCGTTCGAGCTCCTCCTCCTCGTCGACAAGAGCGTGAAAATGACGATGAGTGGCATCGAGAGCACCTGCTCAGAGCTGCGAAGGGGGAGAAAGTGTTTCGAGGTCAGCGAAGGGATGGTGAGGCACAGTGGATAGAGACGTACGAATCCAGTCCCGTTGATGGTGAGGAAGCGGGCAAGCGAAGACAGCTTGATCGCTTCCGAGAAGACGGCAATGTTGAGGATCTGTTACGCCGAGGTGAAAGATCAGCTCGAGAACTTCCAATGATAGCGGCCCACAACTTACTCGATAGACAGACTCGCGCGTGTGAACGTCCTTGGTGATCTTCTTGCAGTAGTCCAAGCGACTGCCGAGTACGGCGAGGTCCTTCATCCGACTCGTCTGCTCGCTGGTCCTCAGGATGCGATCTTGCCCGCCAATGGTATCGCGACGTCGGTAGACAGCCTGCATGACGATCCGGTAGAACCGCTTGTCGATGTAAGGCTCCTGCGCTACCGGGACGTTCTCTTGATGATGATGAACCGAGTAAGCGCCGAACTCGGTCCAAAGTTCTGCAAACGAGTGAGCAAGCGAGCAACGATGAGCTGGATTCTGTGAAGTCGCTGAGAGGTCGACTCACCCGAGGGGTACACCCTGGTCGGCCAAAGGTAGACGGAAGCTGCCTCGGCGCCGAGCAGTTGAACGAGGGCATCCTGGCGCAGATGACCGTTGACCAATGTGGCAATCTTGCTCGACCACTGCGGGTGTCCTTTTGAATGGTCATGAGCGTTGTTGGCCGTCTTGAGCGGTTGAGCGGCCGCGGCGGTCAGGTCGACGATAACCGCGAGGGGGAAGCGCTCGCTGCGAGAAAGCGAAGCGAGTCGAGTGAGCAGCAGGAAAAGACAGCAACGTGCAAAAAGGACACACCGTTGGATCCCTTCCTTCTTGAAAATGCCGGCGAGCCAAGTGGCTTGTTTGGGCGGGTGCTGCTCGTGCCCAAAGGCGGGGCCGTGCGCATGCTCGTATGGGGCGTCGTTCGCTTCCAATTGAGCTGAGGTGAAGAGCCAGGTGCCGAGTTCGTAGGCTTTGAGCTTCTCTTGGCCTTGGAGGAAGACTTGCTGGTCCAGTGCCGCTTGCCTGGAGATGGGACGCGATGAGCGGCAGAGCGCGCGGTTCAAGCGAAAGAAACAACTCACCCAATGTGAACCTGTAGTTTAGTTTTACGCCGCGCTTTAACCTTGCCCTGACCTGGTTGTTGCCCCTCCCCGTTCCCACTCATCGCGGCTGGCGCACTCGAAGCGAGCAGACGGAGGGCAAAAGGCAGAGGGCGCGTCGAAGTTCCAAGTCTGGGAGATTAGGGGTGCACAAATGAAGACAAGAGGGTGATGTAGGGTGGTAATAGGTAATACACATACTGCTCGGATGTTCTATAGAGCCAACTCACAAGGTCCTTCGAGCAAGGCCGAGCTCACAGTTCGAGAAGGCGAAATGAGCGTGAGGTAAGACGTCCTTTGCACGCGTACGCAGCCAGAGGTAGAGGAGTGAAAGTAGCACTCTGGTACTGACTGACGAGACAAGCAGTCACGCGCTGTAGCTGGATCTGAAAAAGCGAGGCCGCGTCGAAGTTGGCCGAGACCATCGCCGAACTCCTCCAGCGACGCACAGGGCACCGGTCATTGGCTTGCTCGCATTGAGGAAGAAGGGGCTGGATATTTCCCGTCCCAGACTGTACATAAGCGCTTCTCTTCGCACCAGGCTCAGCTCGCTCGCGCCTCCTCCCGCCCCCAGTAAATGGGTCTTTCCCCGCGCTGTGCGCCTCTTTTTTTTAACCACTTGTAGCCCCCCTTGTACGAGCTTCCCCCTTTCCCCCTCCCCTTCCCCCTCATCTCATTCACTAGACCTTCGCCATTTCCCCCTTCCCCTTCCCCTCCCC
>MWVB01000173.1:0-12970 GCA_003054985.1 Leucosporidium scottii
CCCGCTCCAGCCGTAGCAAACTTGTCAAACAACCTCCCCCTCAAGACTCTATACTCCTCCTCATCGAGCAATCCATCGGCGTTGGCGATGGAGAGCTCTTGCAGACGGGATGCGAGGGATTGAGTGTGGGTCGGTGTTGAGGAGGTGGGAGGAGGGGGAGGAGGGGGAGGGGGATGGGCTCGACTTGCTCCTGTGGTAGACGAGGCGCCGATGGAGGTATACGTCGAAGCAGGCCTGCTCCGCCTTGGGGGTTCTTGATCCTCTACACCAGCACCAGCACCAGCAGCAGGTGCCGACTTCCCTCCCCCTCCTCCTCTGAAACTAGTGAAAAAACTACGTCGTGTAGCTGTACTCTTGAGCGAAGCGGTCGAGGCTTGAGGCCTTAGCGACGGCGCGGTCGAAGGCGCGGGCTTGGGTCCTGTTGCTGTCGCTGTAGGCCTGCTAGTAGCAGTACCCGTCCCAGCTAATCGACTTGTTCTGCTACTGCTGCTGCTACTGCTGCCGCCGTTGGACTTGGCCGCCGACGTCGAGTGGTTGCTGTTGCTGTTGGGAGCTGAAGGTGTACGACGAAAGAAGGAGAGCATGTGGTGTATCCTCCGTCCTTATCCCTTTGAGCTCTTACTGGCTGACTGACGCGGTGCAGCGTCGATAGCCACCCAACGAAACGAGCAGGCGGGCGGGCGGGAAGACGAGGCGCGAGCGAGCGACGAGTCGAGGCGAGAGGTCAAAGGGAGAAGGACCGCCGACTTGCTTGGCCTTTGCTGTCAGATTTCTTGGATCCAAAGTACTGTCAAACGGAGTGCAGAATTCGCTCCCATGGCTTCTGTAGCGTTCAACACCCTATCCGTGGTCGGCGCCGATCTCGCTACCGCCCTTCTCGAGCCCGTCTACCTACACGGAAAGACGTTCAGATCGGCTCGGTAGCCTTATACACCTACCCATCCAAGTCCCCTCCGCAAGGCGATCCAGACAATCACACGGGTTCGCCGATCCGCCCGCACCGAGCAGAGAGGGCCCCTCCCTCCAGCTGGGGGACGAATACGGCAAGGGATTGAATGAAGAGCAGATCGATCAAGGATTCAGGTGTGGACTTGAACGCCCCACCGCTCCTGACGAAACCTGAGAGCCTGTGCTCGCGAAGGGGGTCGACGAAGGCCGAGCGCCGAGCAGGAGCGTTCAGCGACATCCGAAGAGACAAGTACGCTCGAGGGAGGACCTACAATCTCGAGAAGAGCTCGACGTTTCCGTTGTGCCAGCTTGTGCAACTACAGGCTGTCCAGCGGACTCGTAGTCCTTCACCTTGCACTCTTCTCTTCTCTTGCCCCCTCGGGCCTCTGCAACTTGTCCTCTCTCGTCAATTTACTTCGACGCATCGCAAATTGCTGTTCCCACCAGCACCTGATGACCTACAGCTCTCGCTACCCCACACGAGCGCCTAACTTGCCCTCCTGAGCTTCGGCACTCGCTCAAAACGCTCCCTTGCTCCTCCTTCCTCCTCGCTCGGCCAGTAGAAGCCAAGCAAGCAAGGATGTGGACTCAACCCTCATCCCACGGGCTGTATGACTCCCCGCTCTATTTTGTCCCGCTCCTCTGCAACGCCATCCAACTCGCTGGGACCCAGGCGCTGAGCCGGAGGGGCGTTGGATTGCAGGGACTGCTGGGGCTGGCTATGGCGCAGAGTTTGGCGGGGACGGGAATGTGCTACTGTTGGACAACCAGCCACCGCCGGACGGCTGCAGACGAGGGATCCGAGAAAGATGCACACGGCGCGAGTTGGAAGCAGAAGGATTGGACGAGGGGGGCGTTGGTGGCTGGTATCTTTGGGTTGCGAGCGCTAGAAGTAGGTTTGAATGAACCAGGCGTGTGGGCTGGATTGGAGGTGAGTCTTTCGTCTCGGCGCCGAGCAGCTGGAGCGTCAAGCTGGAGCTGCATCTGTGTCTTTCGCTCCCTTGTCTATACATACGACACCGACTACAGATCTTCACTCTCCCCCTCCTCCTCGCTCTCTCCTTCTTCGACCCCTCTCCTTCCATCGCCGCCCTCCTCCGAATCCTCTTCGCCCTCTCCTGCATCCTCGCTTCCTGGATCCTCGTCAGTCCCTCGGACGTCAATGGATGGGGACTCGTGCTGGGTGTTGTAGGCTTGGGAGTGAGATCAGCGCTGTGGGTCGAGGGCAAGAAGCTGTGGGAGGAGACCGAGCACAACCAGGAGGAAGGGCCGCGAGTAGGCTTGAGGGTCATGTCGGTTCGTCCTTCTCTCGTGTCTCTCGCTCTCCGACCACCCTTGTAGCTGATCTGACCTTTCATACAGGCGGCGACGATCCTCTCCTCGCTACTCTACTTCCTCGCCGCCCTCGGCCTACTCCCCCTTCCTTCGACCTCCGACATCGCCTCATCGCTTTCCCTTCCCACTCTCGCCTTGTACCTCGTCACATCTCTTCTCACGCCTCTCTCCTTCGTCGGCCTTCCTCTGCCCTCCGCCCTGCGTTCCCTCGCCGAGACGGCCCAACTCACATGCCTCCACTTGACCTGGTCAGCTACCGCCATTCTGACGCTACAGCTAGTGTTTTTCTGCCCTAGAGAAGGGGAGGAGGGATGGGACTTGACGCGATGTAGTCCGTTGGTGGTGGGCTTTGCCACGCTGCCTTTGGTCGTTTGTAAGACGGGAGAGGAGGGCTGGGGGGAGGACCGCAGGGACGAGGCGAGGATGGCCATGATCGGAGCGGGAGTAGTGATGCTACTGGGCGGAGTGGGATGGTTGTACTGGGTTTGAATGCTCATGTACCGCTGTGGAGAATCTTGAGGGCGTGGTTGAGAGACTGCTCGGCTCAACGCTCGGCCGCGAGCTTGCTCGGAGCAAAAGGCAATGTCCTCCTATCGCGTACGGCTCTGATGGCTTGCGACTCGCCCCTCGACGCTGCTTAATGCTGTTCTCATGTGACTCCTACATAATTTCCCTTGCTCAGCCGTCACCTGGAGACAAAGTCGAGCCAAGTCGCTTTGCCTTCCTGCTCGCTTCCTCTCGCCGTACACAAGTTCATGCGGGATGCATCAAAGGAGATCGCCTGCTCCTCTCTGACGTCTCTTGCCACTTGCAAAAAGCGCCGAGACTTCGAGTGAGGTGTTTCCGGAGCCAGCCGGTTCTGGAAGAGGCAGGAGCGAGAGGTAAATGAATCGAAGGGACGACGCGCCCTGCAAATCGTCAACCGATGGTGTTTTTTGCTCTCACCACTTCTATCACACTACTCCTCGCCCGCTCACGGCTCCCGTCCGGTCGACTTCTCCCTTTGCCACCCTCGACCCTTGACCCTCCGAGTCGACCCTCGGCGCTCGGCTCTCCTCTCGGCTCTCGCTCAGCTCTCGCCTTCCCCCACCCCCACACCTCTCCCGCTCAGCGCCCAAGCTCTGCGTCGTCCCAGAAGGCTGTCGACCCCATTGTCGCTACTACTGCCGGGCAGCTCAGCGCCTCATGTCGACCCTGGACGTCCCAGCCGGCCCGTGGCTCTCCCAAGTTTGGGCGACAGCAACCTACGGTCCACCCATGGTTGGAGGAGCAGTCGTTGCTCCGTTGTATGGGCTCTTCCTTGGTCGATTCTGGAGTCATCTAGCTGACGAGGAGCTCTGGAGGGAGCATACAAAGCGGTACCGCACTTTCCTCTTCGCCATTACGGCGCTCGTGACTCTTTACGCGTTGCTTCTCATTGAGGAGACGTGCTACTGGGGTAGTGAGTAGCTTCCCTAATGCCCACTGTAGTCAATCGAAGACTGGGGAAGCCTCGCCGTGGGCACCAAGCGTGCGCCGAGCCGAGCCCGAGTCGAGCTGACCTTTTGTTTCCTTCATTTTCAATTTACAGCTCTCCAGCAGCGCTCTTTGGATACCATACTTCGCGGACATGCTCCCGATGTCGCGATCCCCCCTCTCGGCAGCTTCATCTCGGCCCTCGTTTCCGCCACGCTGGCCTACCGAGCTTCGCACCTTTTCTCCTCTCGTCTGCCCAAGTGGATCTTCCTCGGTTGGGTCGGGGCTCTTGTCTGCACTTCCCTTGCAGCTGCACTGCTTGTGATGTACAACACGGTGCTGGTAAGCTGTTCACACCATTGTATGCCTGCCACAGAGCTGACGCCGCCGGACCCCGAGCAGTTTCTCGACGATCCGGAGGCAAGCACATCCTTCACGTTCAACCATTCCGTCACACTGTACATGTCCGCTTCCGCCGCTGTCGATGTCAGCATCTCCATAGCGCTCTGGATTAACCTTCGGAGCCATGTCGGCGAGGGCTTCGAAGCGACCGACTCAATTCTGCGCACGGTGAGTGCTTCTCCGGAGCTGTACAGCTTTTGAACGATGTACTTATTTTCATTACTTTTCTTCAGCTTGCCAACGTCGCCCTCAAGACCGCTGGCTACACCTCCATCGTGGCCGTCATCGGCGCCGCCCTCTCTGCTTTCCCCGAGAGCAATTACCGGATGGTCTGCGCCCCCTACGCGGCGTTCCTTCCCCTCCCACTCCTATCATGTCTCTCTCTCTTCTCAACTCTCCATTCTCAGCGCACCGTTCGGGACCGAACAAAGGTCATGTCCTTCGGCGGCAACCTCGATTCATTCATCAGGCCAACCTCTTTGCCTGGAAACCCATCCCAGCTCTCTCCATTTCCAGCTCGGCTGGGTCGAGCTCGGCATTTGGTGCAGGAGGCAGAGAAGGAGGATCGGAAGCCTGATGAGGCTCGGAGGGAGGAGGAGTTCTGCACGAGGTCGACGGCAAGCCCAGACAGCGATTATTCACCTGTTTGACGTCGCGGGGTTTTCTAGCGCTGGTGAACCTGCACTGTTGTACAACGAGGCTGTCAGGGGAGGGCGAAATGACCACTTGGCGTCTGTATGAGCACAAGACGACCTTGCCTTGGCTCTTCGCTTCGCCGAGCTCAACCACGTTTGAGAGAGCTGCTGCAGGCTCTCTCACTGAGTGTGATTGTAGCTCCCCACAGAGCTACACTTTCACACATCCTACCCAGCCGTGAGCGAGCTGGCGCAAGCTCTCTCTCGTTCTCGGCGGCGCTGCTTCCGTGAACGCGCTTGCTCCTGAAAGCTCGTCTTGTCTGAGATTATTCGCGTGTTCTTGTACCTCTTGACGAGATGATTAGGCCGTACAGCTGGCACGAGATCCTACCACCATAGGATCAACAACTTTCCGCATTGATGAGGCCCGAGACACGAGCAGCACTTAGAGCTTGGAGCGAAGTCTGGAAGTCGAAGGACAGCGAGTCGGGACGACGGATAGATTGAACCCCAGGGTTCGCTCCTCTCTCTCTCTCTTCTGCACCACTTGCCTTGCTACCTACGCGACTTCTCGGCGCCTCCAACCTCATCTCCTCCACTCGCCCTTTGCTTCGCCCTCAGTTCCATGACAGATGTCCCAGCCGGCCCGTGGCTTTCGCAAGAATGGGCGACGCCGATGTACGGATCCGTCATGGCCGGCCAGACAATGTCCATCATCCTCTACGGACTCTTCCTCGGCCGATTTTGGAGTCATGTCGCGGATGCGGAGCTGTGGAGGGAGCACACGAAGCGATACCGAGCATTTCTGTACGCTATCACGGCACTCGTAACCGTTTATGCGTTGCTCGTTGCTACAGAGACGTGTTATTGGGGTAGTGAGTCTTCCACGAGCTCCAAGGCCACGCCGAGCCCGCCGTTGAACCTAACGCCGAACCGAGCTGATCCGCTCCTCCCCTCATCCAGCCCTGCAGCAGCGCAGTCTGGAGGTCCTTCTTCGAGGAAGAGAGCCAGACGTAGTGATACCATCGCTCGGCAACACAATCTCCGCCCTCGTGTCGGCTACGCTGGCCTACAGAGCCTCCCACCTCTTCACCTCTCGCGCTCCAAAGTGGATGTTCTTCGCCATCATCGGAGCCATGCTATGCACCTCGGTTGCGGGAGCATTCCTGGTTCTGTACAATTCAATCTTGGTGAGTACAGCTGTCCGGCTCAGGGTTGCTAGACATCCTGCTAATCGCCGAACGCCTCGCCGAACAATGCGACGATTCTTGCAGTTACTTCACGAGGAGGAACCCCGCTCGAACTTTGCCTTCAACCACTCCATAAGTCTTTGGATTTCCGCTTCGGCCGCTGTCGATGTCAGCATCTCGATCGCCCTCTGGATCAACCTTCGGAGCCATGTCGGCGAGGGCTTCGACGTCACCGACTCGATTCTGCGCACGGTGAGTGCTTCTCTGGAGCTGTACAGCCTTCAATCAATATGCTGATCTTTTGACTCATCTCCAGCTTGCCAATGTCGGCCTTAAGACCGCTGGCTACACTTCCATCGTCGCCGTCTGCGCCGCCGCCTTCTCGGCGTTCCCAGAGGACAACTACAAGACAACGCTGCTGAGCTACTCGACTGCTCTCCCCCTCCCGTTCCTCTCCTGCCTCTCCCTGTTCACTACCCTCCACTCGCAGCGCACAGTCCGCGACCGAGTGACCAGCTCCTTCGCCAACCTCGATTCCTTTGTCGGCCCGGCCTTATTGCGTGGAGATCCCTCCCATCTCTCACCATTCCCAACTCGCCTCAGTCAGCTGCAGCATCCAGGACAGCAGGTGGAGAAGGAGGATTGGAAGCCCAAGGTGGTGGAGATGGAAGACTCGCAGGAGCCAGCGCCGAGCAAAGACAGCGACCGGTCGCCTGTTTGAGAGAGCTTGGAGGGTCACCGAAGCTTCTTAGTACTTTGAGACTGTAGTCTATTCCTGTTGTACTCAAGCATGCGAAGGTTGCATTCTCGTCAAATGAGAGAAAGCGCTTCTCTCGGCGATGCTTTGCGCGCTCCTCCTCCTCCGAGCAGCATCGAAATCGAACAAATCGCGCGAGACTCATCTCTGAGCGCTACCTGGAGCCTTAATGCCACCTGGTACTGGACTCCCGAAGTCTCGTCTCAGGCCATCTCATCATTTGGAGCCCCGAGCCTCTCCCACCTTCCTTTCCCAGCTGCGCGGCAGCGTCTCGACCTGTTGTCCTTGGGTCGCATCTTGCTTCTTCGCTTCTTCGTCGACTCGTCGTTCCGTTTACTACAGCAGTCTCTACATACCAGTCTACACCTTCCCTCCTCGGGCCTTTGCTCTCCAGCTACAGCACTCAAGCCCCTGCCTCGTCCTTCAAGCTTCGCGTCTCTCGACGCCGAAATGGACGAAATCAACTACAACGGCCTCACAGGCATGCCAACGGCGACTCAAAGTGATGCTACAAGTCTGCTCTTGCCCCTTTTTCTGGGATTTCAGCTCGAATTGCTTCTATTCGGGTGAGGCCTTCGCGCTAGGCAGGAAACGAGGCAGGAGCATCGCTGACCGGACTCGTTCAACTTCACGTGCACCAGGCTCTGCCTCTCCATGTTTTACGACTACCAGCGCTCGGAGGTATGGGCTCACCACTCCAAGCGGATGAAGGCGGCCCTTTGGGGGATCCTGATCCTTCTTTGCCTGGCCTCGCTGCTGAACGCCGAGGAGCTCTGCTACTTTGGAGGTGAGCTGAAGTGCTACCTAACGAGACTTTGATGACTCCAAGAGGAGCTAGAGAAGCTTCCGAGACGCTCTTGAAGCTTACAGTCCCCTTCTTCGGCGCAGTCTGGCAAAACCGAACCGGAGCAGCCATCTTGTCAGCGCACTGGCCCAGCATGATCCAAGCGCTCCTCACGGAGCTCGTCTGCGCAGCAGTACAAGTCCTCCTCACCTTCCGCGCCGCCAACTTCTTCCCTCGCAACCGGGTCCGAGTCGCCTTCATCACCTTCAACTTTCTCCTCATCCTCACCTCACTCTTTGGTGCTGCAACTGCCACGGGCATCGGCTTTCTCTACCTCACCAATTCGGCTGAGAAAGCTTTGCCTTTGACCTTTTCCAATGCCACGCTGTAAGCTCTTCGATCGGTTCTCGACAGCGACCGAGCGCTGAAGCCCTCTCAACAGTGTCTGGCTCACGAGCACGGCGGTTTGCGACTGCTGCATTTCACTCGGCTTGTACCTCAACGTGAGACGGCGGATAGCAGATGCCGGTGTGGCTGCTTGGGCTTTCAAAAGCCTTGTTCGAACGGCGCTCCAGACGGCGGCCTACACTTCGGTGTTCGCAGTGTGAGTCTCCCCCTACCTCCGCAACCGTTCGGCTCGGGCTCACCATTCTCTCACCATCACAGTGGAGGTGGTGAGCTCTCCCTTCCCCTGCCACGCTCGTTTCTCGGACTTCGGCGCCAAAAGCTGGCCCCAACTTCAGCGCCAGGGCTGACCCTTCTCTCTCTGCTCTCCTACAGCGGTCGCCGCCGTCGTCGCTATCGTCTCAGACCAGTCCTTCACGACGATCGACATCCCATTCGTCTTCTGGACGCCTTTGCCCTCCTTAGCCGTCCTCTCCCTCCTCACCACCGTCTCCAGCAACCGCGAGATTGGCAAACGTCTCGCCGAGAAGAATAGTTCAACGGGAACGGGATACCAAGCAGGTCGGCTGGGGGCTTCATACACTGTGAATCCAGTGGAGGTACATCGAGCACCCTCTTGTGAGAGTGTTGGGGGCGTAGCTCGTCCAGTTGAGGATGGAGATGGGCTCGCGGAGAAGAAGCAGTGAGCGAGGGGGAAGGAAGAGGCCAAGTGTCTGCCCTGTTGTAGCGCGTGTAGTTGTGTGTAACATTTCTATTGTTGGTATGAGCTGCAGTGAGGACGGCGTCCCTCCCACGCTGGAAAGCAGCGAAAGTTCCACCTGCGCCGAGCGCCGAGCGCCGAGGGAGCTAAGTGGAAGAGGGGAACGAGACGAGCTTCAGTGGGGCTCATGGTTGCCACACGTAGCATGTAGGGCTTCGCTATTTACCCGTTGTAGCTGACCAAGCACTGCGCAGGAAGCTCGGCGATCTTTCTCTCGGCTTACGCGTCCAAGTCAAGTTCGAGCTTGCGCTTCGCTCCCTCTTGCTCTCGTCTGCTCGTTTCACGTCATGTCGCTCAACCGTACAGAATTCATCGACTTGGGCTCGCACTGCTCTGAGCCATCCTGCCATCAACTCGACTGTACGTTTCTGTCTCTCCTTCCCTGCTGAGGCGCGTTGGCTGACCCCAGCTTCGACAGTCCTGCCTTTCAACTGCCCATCCTGCGCGCTACCGTATTGTGGCGAGCATTGGAGACCGCCTAGTGGTCATACTTGTCTGCAGTATGATCCAGCCAAGGCTGATGTGAGTGATGATGAAGTGGCGCGTGCTGGATGGTGGCGGCTTGGCCGCGGTGTTGGGAGGCCGGAGAGGGCTGCGGAGCAGGGAGGGAGCAGCGGGGGAGGAAAGAGGTGAATGGGAAGAGCTCGAGGAGCTGCTGTCGAGTAGAGTAGGCGCGCTAGTGCCGAGCGAGCGGCCGGAAGCGGTTGTTCGTTCGCTCTCTGTGGGCGCCTGCTGGCTACGCTCCACCATTGGAGGCAGTGAGCTCTCCCTGCTCTACACGCGCGCATGATTTCGCTGGTGCTGTATCTCTTCCGGCCGCAGACCTCGCCAGTCGATGCGGAGGCGAACCGGGCTCTTGCGTTGCTCGTACTGCTGGGTTTGGGAGTTCAGCTGCTCGGTTGGCAGAAAAGCTCACATGTCGGGTTATCCGAACCCAAAGCTCGGCGGTGCGGTCGTAGCTCGCTTGCGAGAGGCCGTTCGCTTCGATCCTCGAGGCAGGCTCTCTGGCTGCAGGCAGCGGTTTCGGGCGCCGAGCACCATTTGTGCACCCCTCTGACTCCCCATTCTGTATGACCGAGGCTGAGGCTGACCTTCGTCTCTCCCTCCTTCCCTTCCCTTCCCGCCCTCGGCTCACGCAGAACCGAATCCCCTCCTGCCCCCTCTGCTCCACTCCCATCTCCATCCCTCTCAACACGGATCCAAACCTCACCATGGATCACCACCTCTCCACCACCTGCCCGACTCTGCACCCCAACCTCAAACCCCCGAAACCCGCCAACGTCTGCGCCGAAAGGAAGTGCAAGACCAAAATGATCGTCCCCATCACCTGCGAGGCCTGCAAGCAAAAGTTCTGCGCCAAGCATCGATTTGGAGGGGATCACGCGTGTGCAGGGAAGGCTGTGCCGCCGAGAGGAGGAGGAGGAGGAGGGAAGGAAGGGAAGGGCAAAATGGCTCTCAGCGGCCTCGCCGCCCTGCGTCGCGCCCAAGAAGCTATCAAGCCCTCCACCAATACCTCCAACGCCCGATCGCCCATCCCTCTCGGCAAGAAGGGCAATCCCATCGTCATTTCCGACTCGGAACCTTCCTCGGGCGACTCGGACATCGAAATTGTCGAGCCGAAGGGGAGTAGTGCTAGCAAAGGGAAGGGAGTGAAAGCGATGGCGAGTGTGGGAGTGGGGAGGAAGGTGGATAAGCGGGCGGCGGCGGAGCAGGAGAGTCAGAGGAGGGGGTTGGAAGCGAGGGCGAAGAAAGGGTGAGTGGTCTTTGTCTTCGCTTCTCGCTCTCTTCTCGTCACTCATCATGCTTTATCTTCCGCAGACTGCTCAGTGAGGATGAGAAGGTCCGGTACGCTACGCTCAAGGCGCTCGACCACAAGAAGGGAGGGAAGAACGGCGACGGTTGTCGTTTGTCCTAGACGCTCGCTGTAGAGCCGAAGAAAGTCGCCCCTACATCACATGTTGTCATCACTACCACCTCCGCATTCTTCACTTCCTTCTTCCGTGCTTCCGTAGAACAAGCGAGCCGCTCGGCGTTTAATGTCTTCCTCGCTCGCGCGCTCTCGCCCTGTCTCTCGCTCTCCCTGCCCCGCTCCTTGACTCAAGCTATTGACAAGCTGTTTTCGGGGAGCGCACTACCAGCTCCGACCACCACCACTCTCCTCCCAATCAAGCTGTCTGCACCTCCTCCCCCCTCGCCCTCTTTGCCGACCTCTCTCCATCCTCCTGCTGGGCGATCGACTGACTGACGGCGGTGGTTTGGGTGGGGAGAAGACCGCGAAGGGAGAGGTCGTAGACGACTGTTTGTTTGGGGGGC
This sequence comes from Leucosporidium scottii, assembly GCA_003054985.1. NCBI lineage: Eukaryota > Fungi > Basidiomycota > Microbotryomycetes > Leucosporidiales > Leucosporidiaceae > Leucosporidium > Leucosporidium scottii. The sequence continues at coordinate 10,985 of MWVB01000173.1, forward strand.
AAGCGGTGCGTTAGCTCGGTCGAGTCGGAGAGAGAGGGAGAGGGCGAGACGAGGTGAAACGGAGGGCGAGAGCGAGGGGGGCACGGTTGAGGTGAGGCGAGGGGAAGCGGTAAAGAAGCGTGAGGATAGGAAGAGGAGGAGAGAAGGCAAGAGGGGAGGTGGAGAACTAGAAAGCCGGAGTGAGAGCGAGACCCACCCTCCTCGAGCTTCTTGACGTCGTACTTGATGCCGTCGAAACGCTTGCGAAGCGAGTCATTCTTGAGGTTGAGCAGACCGAAGGCGGTGGAGAGCTCCTTGGAGAACCTGTGTGAGCGCGAGGGAGGGGTCAGTCTCGGCGCCGAGGGAAGCAGAGGGAGAGACTGAGAGGACGTACTTGGAGAACTGCACGGGAGCAGAGTAGTCGCCCAGAGTCACGCGGTTGACGGCCAGACGGGACTGTGTGCGGTGGATTGGCGGGTTAGCAAGAGGGAAGGTGAGCCGGCCGAGCACGAGGACTGACCAGCTCGTTCAACAGCGAGATGAGGCTGTGTAGGTACTCCTCGGTAGGGAGGAAGAATTGATCCCTCTGTTCGGGCTTGACTGTACGAGGTTCGGCCATTCGATCAGCTCTCACTTTCCCTTTCCCTCCGCTGCGAGCCGCTCCAAACGACTCACTGCCCAACGCCTCTCCCACCTCGGTCTTGGTAGCGACCTCCTCCCTGTCCAAGAATGTACTAACGACGATGATGAAGCTGGCGTTTTGTAGGGATTGGGAGAAGGAAGGCGAGTAGCGGTAGAATTGAGTCGAGGGGATGAGGGAAGCCAAAGTCGACAGCGAATCGCGCAGAGCGGGGAGGAGAGGCTGTAGTTGGGAGAGCACTTCGGAAGCTGTAGCCAAGTATGGTAGAGAAGAGGTGAGCGAGCGCGACGAGAGGTGAGAAGGGGAGACGCACTCTGCTCCTGTCCTACCGAGTGTACGCGGTTTACTACAGCCAAGCAAGCCCTCTCGGTAGATTCTACGCCCCTCACTGCCTCACGAATCTGCTCCCTCAGCTCAGCGTCGGCTTCGAGCGAGGATTTGAGGTAGGAGAAGTCGACGGGCGCGGCGGTCGTCATGTTGCTAGGGTGAGAGGGTGGTGTCAAGGACGGTAGGTGAGATTATTGGAGACGTGGGCTCGGTCGGTGGCGAAGAGACGAGGAGATGAAGTGAAGGGAAAGAGGGAGAGAAGCAGCGGCGGAGTGCAGGCTTTCGAGCGGAGTTGAAAGGTAATTCTTCCGCTCGTATGAGATCCGGAGGGTAGATTATGCGCTCTGTCGATCCGCTTCTGCTCTCCCGTGCTGTGCAATGACTCCCAACACCCTGGCAGCTCCTCGCCGAGCTTCGCATTTCGCAAGGCCCGGGGTAGCGCAGGCTGCACCGAGCCGCTTGCTGCTCAGCTGGTAAAAGTAAGACTAGAGTTGCGGAAGTTGCTGAGGTGGACTAGCTCTTGTCAACCCCGCTCATGTCCGTCAAACAAGGGCAGAGCCTGGTTCGGCGACCGTTTATTCGCTCGGGGTTATGCTGGGCCTCGCTGGGCGGTTGGAGTGCCCAGACTGATGTGCGTAGTGCTTGGAGCAAAAAGACAGCGGCGGCGCGCGGACATTATGCCACGAAACGAGGGACGGAGGGCGCCGAGGCCAAAAAGAAAGCACCGACCCGGGTTTGAACCGGGGACCTGACGATGAGCAGGAGAAACTGCAGTCGACCGCTCTGCCGGTGAGCGGAGCGATCCTGTAGGACAGTACGTGAGCTGCGGGCCTCGGCTTCCGTTATGTACTTTTGTTCGGGTGAAAAGCTGGGACTGGAGTATTGTACATGGGCTGAGCTCGCTCACTGCACGCTCGCCTCTCGCAAGCTCTGTACAAGGGTCAAGTCGGCTAAGCCCTGGCACTGTCAATCCTATCCATCTAGACTCGACCCAGGCTGACTTCCTGCAGGCTCCGTTCTCACCTCGTGGCGCTAGCGCT
>MWVB01000174.1:0-12907 GCA_003054985.1 Leucosporidium scottii
ACGAGGCGACGAAAGCGGGGAACGAGCGAAGTGAAGCGTAGGAGGACAAGAGGCGCCAGCTCGAAGCGAACTCGAACGAGCAACACGGTCCGAGCTCAAAAGTGGGCGGGGAGGGGTCTCGTGTATGGTCCTGGACAGCAGCAGAGACTCTTTTGTCGGCGAAGAGCAGCTCTACCTTCGCTTTGACGCGCCTCGTGAGGATCTCAGCTCGCTTCGAGCTCACTTGCTCATCGCCGAGCCGCTCCCTCTCTCGCTCTCGCCGCTCTCCCTATCTCCTCTCTCAGATGGTATTGCGTCAGATACTAACGTGAGCTTCCTTCTGTACAAGTTTTGGGGGTGTGCCGCTAGACAAACGGGCGCTGTACAAGTCTACCTCTCCTCATCTCGGCGTTTCCTTCCCCCCCTCGGCTCTTACAACCGCGCAACTCCCTCCTAAGTATCCATACTAAACTGAATCTCCTCCTCCTCTCCCTCGGCCTCACTCCCCGCACTCCCACCCCCATTCGGCGCCACCGCCGCTGGCTGTCCATTCCGAAGCGGACTGGCTCCCCCCGCCGGAAGATGAGACGACATCCTCCTCGGTGCGATTCTGGCTCCTCCTGCAGAAGCGGCGGCAGCTGCGAACGTGCGAGGTGATTCCCCTCCCGCGGCGGTAGCGGAAGGCGAGCCCCAACTCCCTCCCCCTGCTCCTCCCCAGGCGGGTTGGCGCGCTGGACTTGCTCCGCCCGCCGCCGTTAGCATGGAGCTACTAGTCGGCGGTGTATCGCCAGTATGTCTCGGCGGGATGAGATGCAGCTGTGAGAGACCGGCCGCGAGTCCTCCGGGCAGGGAGGAGGGAGCGGCGAGAGGGACAGGCTGAGCGTTTGAAGCGGGGAGGAAGTGAGAGGCGTAGGAGGGCGAAGAGCCTGGTGGGTGGAGGAGAGAGCGCGCGTCGAAGGAGGAGGAGTAGATGGTATTTTGTGTGTGAGGGTGTGGGGCGCGGGTCGTGGTGGCGGAAGGGTGGGGAGGCGAGGTAGTCGAGTCGTGTGCGGAGATGCCGACGCTCAGTAGCGACCTCGGTGTCGGTGCAGGTGGAGAGTAAGGCGATGGGGTGTACTCTTTGGCCGAGGGGTTCGTTCCCTCGGCGCTGGCGCTGAGCGTTCCCCATCCCCTCGCTCCGGCGCTCGCGCTGGAGCTCAGCATCGGTCGACCTCGAGCAAGCATCATCTCTGCCGGCACCGACTTGGCTCCCGCAAAGGGGTCGAACCCTCCCGCTCCCCCTCCTCCTCCTCCTGCGCCGAAGCCCATCCCACTCATCTTACTAGCCCTCCTCCTCTGCTCCTCAGGCGTAAGGAGGTCATTCAACGAACTCGGCAAGAACCCTTCCTCATACCCTCCCCCCTCCTCATCCTCCTCCTCGTCCTCCAATCCATCCAACCCAAGCGCCCCCATCGTCAACTCCTCCCCTCTCCCACCCCATCCAGCACTCGAACTCCTCCTCATCTCCTCTAATCCACCGCCCGCACCAGCATTCCGACTCGGCGGCGAACGGGGGAAGGAATCCTCGTTGGAATCGTAGGAGGAGGGCATGAAGAGCGCTCGGTTCCCACCCGAGAAGGGGGAGGTTCCGAAGATGGAGGGAGAGGCGCGAGGTTGAGAGGAGGAGGCGGAAGGGATGGCGTTGGGGAGATCGTGGGAGAAGGAGGTGCGTTGTGGTTGGGAGGCGAGGCGGGGAGGGGAGAGCGAGTCGCCGCCGTTGGGGTTGGTGTTGGAGGTGGAGGAGAGGCGACGGGCTTGAGCACCTAGCATCACTTGTGCTGCCACGGAGGAACGATTACCTCCGTTGCCGTTGGATGTCGAGCCGAATTGCTGAGCGAGAGTTTGGGAGAGGCCCGAGGGAGCGTGAGGGGTGATGAAGGTTGCTGTGGGGGTTGGAGCGAGGTTGAGGTTGACCGGAATTTGAGGAGGAGATGAAGGTGGGAGTCCGAGGAGCTTGTCGATGTTGCCGTTGCCATTGGTCGGACCGAGAGTGGCCGTCGAGGAAGAGAGGGAGCCGAAGGGCGCTTGAGCAGTCGGTAGTGGCCGAAGAGGGCCGCCTTCGGACGATGAAGAAGAGCCGAACACATCTGCGTTGGTCTCCCTCGACGGCAGTGGAGCATTCCCACCGCTCGGCGGCGAAGCGATCCCGACTCCCCTCAACCATTCGTTCTGATCGGCGCTCAAATCGACGCTCTGCTTCAGACTTCTCGCCAGTCCGCTGATGGATCCTCCGTTCGGGCTCGTGGTGGCAGCGGGAGGTGGAGGCGAAGTGGAGGATGGGTCGACAATGCCCGCCGCTTGAGCCTCTCGGAGAGCAGCTTGAGCGGCTCGCTTGTTCTTGCGATCAAACGACATGGGTTGGCCGGGCAGAATGTGGGCTAGCGCGCACTGTGGATGGATTGAGACAGGTCAGCAAGCGGTTCTGTCAGTTCGAACGCGCGCACGCAAGACCAAGGCGTGAACGCGAACGAGAGACGATGTCGAGGCTAATGCGCACCTTATGGCCGAACTTGCAGTTGCCCTTGGCGTACCACTGACAGATGGGCTTGGTCTGTGAGGTGTTACGAGGTTCATCAGTACGAGCGAAGCTGATGAGCAGCAGAGAGAGCGACTGACAGTGCCTGGGACGGTCAGGTCATGTGAGAATGGGCAGCTCTTGCCTGCTGTACAGCTCGAGGCCTTGAAGAACTTGCATGGTACATGCGACAAGTCCTTGGCTATGCACCAGGCGAGGCGAAGCGAGTCGACGGGACGAAGCAAGAGCGAATGCGTCAGCTATCTCGTCGACGGTGGGGGCTAATCGCTTGCCCGGAGCTGTAGTGGAGCATCGCTCACCCTTGCTCGACTTCTTGTCCTGCTGTTCGTGACCATTGGCGCGTGCTGCAACTGATTGAGTCTCTTTGGAGGCGTTGCGAAGCGCTCCGACTGGTGCACTGCTGCCCCACGCGCTTGGCCGACCGCGGTTGGGCTCATCGTCACCGTGTAGCCGAGCAGGAGGTGGTCGTTGTAGTGGTGATTGCATGGTTGTTGCACCAGGCTACAGCCGAGGGAGAAATGAGCGAGAGTCGAAGAGAGAGTGGCGATGATAGCGGGAGGCCGACGATGTGGAGCTTGGAGGGGGAGCGGAGAGGAAGCTGTAGGACGGTACAGCAGAGGAGGCTGATTTCTGTAGCCCTTTTGAAGCGCGATTTGACGCTGTTGAACGAGAGGCGAGTAGACGAGCGAGTGGTAAGAGGACAAGGAGCGAGTCAGGCTCGTCGCTCCTCTCCCTTCGACTCTTCAACTCGCAGTCTCCTCTCGCCAGACTGGCTTCAAGCTTCGAATTAAATAGGAATGTTACCAACATTAGCACGACGAGTCTCCTGCTCTGGAGTATCATCCCCATTAGCCCTCGCCTCCCGCCCTCCAATCCAATACACTCACCTGCCCCAGCAACTCCCCTACGCCCTCGGCTTGCTTCTCCAAGAATCCCTCGTACAACGCCGCTTGGAAGCCAAAAAATCCCTCTCTTTAGCTCCACCTGCTTCCCCTACAACCCCATTGGATCCCAACGAGCAAAGATGGGCTACAACCGACGTCCTGCTCTTGCTCGAGCATACCCCCGTCTTTACCGCGGGCAAGAGGGAGAAGGATCCAGTGATAGCGGCGCAGGAGAAGGAGAGGTTGGGAAAGCTTGGAGCGGATTATGTACAGACGATGAGAGGGGGGCAAACGACTTACCATGGTCCCGGGCAGCTCGTTGGCTATCCTCTGATGGATCTCGGTGCAGCTGGGGTGAGTCCTCTTTGCTCTCACATCTTAGCTGTCATCTCACTGACCTCTCACTTTCCGACCGAAGCTCTCAACCCGCTGCTACGTCTCTCACCTCGAATCCTTCCTCTCGACCCTCGTCTCGTCCCTCTCGATCCCCGTCTACCCCCTGGAACACACCGGCGTCTTCACCTCTCCCACCTCCAAAATCGCCTCCATCGGCATCCACATCCGCCGTCGAATCTCCCTACACGGCTTCTCCATCAACGTTGAGGAGCAAACCCGAAAATGGTTTGACGCCGTCGTGGCTTGTGGGTTGGCGGATGTGAGTGCTACTAGTGTGGAGGCTGTTTGGAGGGAGTTGGGGATGGTGGAGCAGCAGGGTGGGGTTAAGAAGGTGAAGGATATCGTGCCGTTGGCGGTTGAGTTGATTGGGAGGCAGTATGGCAGGAGCTTGAAGGCGTTGGAGGAGGGTGATGAGTTCGGAGAGCTGAGGGATATGATTCAGATGGGTACGGAGGGGAGGCTACCGGAGCTGGAGAAGAAGAATTTGGCGTAGAAGGGGCCCGTGAAGAGATGAGGTGAATCGCTCTGGGTCTCTCCTCTTCTCGCATGATGCTGACGGTCTTCTTCATATGCAGATCCTATATATTATATCAATCGCTTCGCAACACTCGCAGCAGCAAGCTCACTCGTCACCAGCACTTCTCAGCCCGGAAGTTCGCGAAGCTCGGCGTAGCTGCTCGCTCAGCTTTGCCTCCCTGTTGGACGCAAGGACTGCTCCAGAGCTCTATAAGAGTCTTCAAGAGACCACTTCAACCTGACTGCGAGCTCGGGGTGCTCTACATGCCTCTGAGTCGTCTCTTCGCGGTTCGGCCGATGCTCGGCGAAGACGGCGAGGCGGGTACAGCCGCCGGACGGGCCCAGGAGGAGCACTACAGGCTGACGAATGCATTCTGCCATCTGAAAACATCTCAGCCGCTCACTCTCTTTCTGAGCTGGCGTTCTCCTCGTCACCTCGACTGCCCAAAGCCTGAGCCCCACCTGCGCCGAACTTTCGGGCGAACGCGAGAGGGGCGTTGTATGACGAAACCATGCGGGCGACAGCAGCGCATCAGGGAGCAGTGCAAAGCTATCTACAAGCCGTCCGTGCCGATGCTGTACGCCACCACAGCGCTCCCCGTTCTCCAGCCGTACAATTGAACCCCGCGGCAGCGCTAAAGGCGTCCCTCTGAGACTGGACCGCTGTTGGCCTCTTACGTCGTCTTGCTCGCTCTACAGCACAACAGCAAGGATGCCGCCCACAAACACAAACGACGCTGCACCTTCCTACACTCCCCTCGCCCCTCCCGCCCCGGACGCTCCTCCTCAATTCACCGACTTTCCCTCGACTTTCAGGATCAAAGGCAAGCATAGGGAGCAATTGGTGGATACTACTGCTTTGAAGAAGCATCTGCGACTGCTGGGAGCGTTTCATGAGCTCAAGAAGAGGGTACAGAGCGCGGACAAGGGACTGGGATGCACGCAGGGATTGGAGGTCGATGCGAGGTGGGGAGTGTTTGTCGCTATGGTGAGTTGTACAGCAAAGCTCGGAGCAGGCGGGAGGTGTTGCTGATGAGATTGCTGGCTCGCTACAGGCCGTCCATCGCTTTGAGATGTATCTTGAGCGCATCGTCAAGTCTCCGGCGAGAGAGGCCGACGCGGAGCTGCCGCCTTTGGATGTGGCGCTCGTGTGGCATAGCTATTTACTCAATCCGAGGTGTGTTCTGCTCCCTCACGTCCTCCGCTGCTGGTCCGGCGGTCGCGACGGAGTGCTCGGCCGACGAAGCGCTCCGAGGACTGAGTCAGTACATCCCTTCGACTAGATGGTACCGCGAGGATACTATGCGCATGCATCCCGAGTTTGACACGGTCAACAACTTGCTCATCGACCGATTCGTACGTCTTTCTTGCGAGTTCGGCGCTCTCCTTCGGCGCTTCCTTTTCGACGCTCGCTGATCTTCCCTTCTCGCACGCTTGGTCAGGCCGATTCGCTTGATCCCAACACCTTCCAACCCATCCGCAATCAACACCAAATCAACGCCTGGCAAGCCCTCACCGAGACGCCCTTCGATCCCCTTGAAGCTTTGGCCTCCGCCCAAGGTCGCTACGTTCGTTGTCCACTGAGCGGTCAGGTCGTCTTCACTCGTAAGTTGCTCCCTCTCTTGCCCTCCGAAACGCCGAGAGCGTTCACTGACCCTCTCCCGACTCCACCAGCCTGGGTCACCCCCGACGGCGAAGGCTACGCTCAACAATCCTTCTCCATCCCCTCGCCCATCAATCCCACCTTTCTCATCACGCACGAAGTCCTCGGCATCTCCAAACTCGCCCGGGACATCCAAATACTAGGCTCGACCTCCCCTCCCGTTCATCACCTCTCGGGCACTCTCTTCGCCGCCAACGAGGACAAGGATGGAGCCGAGAACGCTGAGTTTAGGGGTAAGAGGTTGAAGAAGTTGTTGATTACGTGGAAGAGCCCGTTCTTTAGTAGTGATGGAGTGCAGTTGGGAGAGGCGATGCAGTGGAGCTTGGAGGGGGCGAGGAAGGCGATGGTGAAGCAGTACAAGGGGAGGAGTGGACCTGGGTGAGTGCTCGTTTGATGTCAACGGAGCTCGTTTGATGTCAACGGAGCCAGATGCATTTACTGACGAGCTCTCCCACTCACGCAGACTCACCAACACACTCGGCGCTTATGCTCGAGGCGAGCAGTTCTCGCTCGACCTCACGACCGCCGTGCGTCTCTTTTCCGCTCCTCTCTTCTCTCCATCGTACTGACGCTTACTGCTTGCACAGGTCCTTCGCCAAGGCACCTTCGTCCAAAAGATGCACGACCTCGGCTGGACTCGACCCGGCCGCTTCGACGGCGACGAAATCCTCCTACAGCGTTGCGTGGCGAGGTATCATGCCTTCCTCGACCTCATCTCAAGCTCGCCGAGTACTTTCTGCGTACCCACCCTGGACATTGTGAGCTCCTCGCTCGACGCTCTGCACTGTTCAAAGAGCTCGGCGCTGACTGCCCCCCTCACGCGCTGGATAGGACCTCGCCTGGCATTCGCATCAGCTCGAATCTTCCAGTAGGCGAAGCTATATTTCCCTTCCCTTTCTTGAAATTGCTGACCCGCCTCTTTGTTGCCTCCAGAGTACCGCGACGACACGATCAACTTTGTCGGCCGCTTCGTCGACCACGACGACAAGGTCGAGGAGAACACTCTTTCGACTGCTTACGACGTGACGGCTCGCGCTTGGCAGGTGAGACATTCGCTCGCCACCGTCAAACACCCTACAGCGCTTCTCGACGACGCTCCTTCCACTTCTTACTGACCCTCTCCTCTCTCCGAACAGGCTCGCTTCAACGTCCCCTACTCGATCTGCGGCTGCCCTCTCCCCAACGAAAAGACTTCCTCCAAGCTCGCCACTGCCCTCGGCCTCAAATCCAAGCCGACCCTTTCCCCCTCCGCCATCCTCGGCGCCCCCTCCTCCAACGAAGATGCCGATGCCACTCACCCTTCGTCGCACAACATGGTCCATCTCGTCAATCACAAACGTGCACAGAAGGCTAGGATGCATAGGGAGAGGGAGAGGGAGGAGAGGATCAAGAGGGATGAGAAAAAGGTGCTCAAGGGTGAGATGGACGAAAAGACGTTGAAGAGGAGCAGGGATACCGGAGCGCATGAGGCTGCTTTCTTGTATCCCGTGCCTCTGTACCCTATGTATGGCTTTTACGGCTACCCCATCGCTGTCGGAGGAGGATGCGCTGCTGTCGGAGGAGGGTACATCGGAGGGGATGCGACCTGCCCCGGAGGCGATCAGATGGTCGCTGGTGCTTGTGCTGTCGGGTGAGTCTTAATCGTCTTGCACTGTCGCCCCGAGTCGAGCTGACTCGGCTCTCCTTCTTACCTTCTCACCTCGGCGCAGAGTAGGAGCCTGTGGAGGCAATGTGGGTCGACGGCGAGTGCCTGTAAGGGCGTCTGCCCTGCTGACTCTCTCTCTCTCTCTCTTGTCAACAGGGAACCTCCTCGGCGTGCGGCTCCTCGGGATCAGGATGCGCCGCCGGTGGCTGTGCAGGTGAGTCACTCGTTCGCTGCTCTCGGCGAAGACGAACGAGAGCTGATCAAACCCTCTATTGTCCCTGAGCAGGAGGAGGAGGTGGTGGTGGATGTGGTGGTGGAGGTGGTGGTGGTGGATGCGGTGGTGGTGGAGGCGGAGCAGGGGGGGGATGCGGTGAGCTCTCTCTCGTCGCCGAGATAGACTTTGTGCTGACTTTCGACCCTTGGTCTGGTCGCAGGTGGCGGTGGAGGCGGAGGATCCTAAGGACCGAGTCATTCTCAAATCTCTTTCAGCTTCTACCGCTTCGTGAGTGCTACTTGAGCCCTTTGAGCTCTCTCAAAACCTTCGCGGAACGAATCTGACCTCGCTCCTGCTTCTCAGATCTCAAATGTGGATTCCAATCGTCCCATGTCAATGTCGTAAATCACATGCAATCTTTCCATGTACCACTCTCTACTCCATTGACATTTCGGAGAGCGCTAAAAGCGAAAGCGGAGCGGACTTGGCCGCTCGGCCGGAACGAATCGTCGATTCGTGGCCTCTTGACGCGTGACACATCGCTGCAGCGAGCCCAAAGTTAAGGGACGTCTCACAAACATGCCTCCGAAGGGTTGCGGGAGAGCGCTGGGCGCCGTACAGCCGGTAACTTTGGCGGGCGACGGAGGCCTAGATCGCTCGGGAGCGGAGAGGCATGCTCCTCCTCCTCCTTTTTTCGCTTCGGTTTCTCTTTCTTCCTTCTCGTTCACTCTGCTCGTCTACTCAAGAATGCTTTTCAAAGTCATCTGTAGTGCTCTGCTGCTTGCTAGCGTAGCTCAAGCCATCGCTATCGAGCGAGGAGAAGGAGGTGAGCTGGCTGATCTTCGACGCTCGTCACTCGCCGCTGACGGCTTTTGGTGCCCTACAGAGCACTCTGAGCTCGAACGCCGTGCTGGATGTCCTCGCGGCAAATACATGGGTGAGCAAAGTGCTGCAGCTTCGCCTGAACGACTTCGGCTGACTCGCTTCTTCGCAGATGCCCAGGGTGTATGCACTGCTTGCCCCACCGATGCGTCAGCTTGCGCTCTCAAGGCAGGAAAGCTCGAGATCATCGCTTGGTGTGTATTTGCAGCCCAGGTCGCTGTTGAAAAGACGAGCTGACCCTTCCGCTGGGTTCGGCGATGACAGCAAGACGATGTTCCTCTCTCCCGCCAAGACTCAATGCGTTGCAAGTTGCCCCCGTGGATACGCTGGACTCAATCATCAATGCAAAACGTGTACTGAGCTCGGCTTTCTCCACGCGCCAACCTGCACTGCTACCGCCGCCACCTCCTGCTCCTACCCCTACCTGCTCAGCCAGATCACCAAGACTTGTGGTCTGGAGTGCGAGGAGGGGTACTTTGGGATCATGAACACTGGTACGTTGAGACTGGCAATCACAATCGGAAAATGGGGCTGATCGACTCTTCCAGGTGGAGCGCCGAGGGCTTGCTCCAAGTGCAGCACCAAATGGGGCAGCAAAGCGCTCACGTGCAACTGGTACACGCCCTTCACTTGCACTGAGGGTTACGATGTCTTCAATGGCGCGTGCGTTCCCGCTTGCCCATCGACTAAGTACCATGGAGACGGTAAGCCTTTCTTTCCTTCGGCGCCGTCTCGGCGCTCCTCCAAAAACGCTCGCTGACACCTCGTTGCTTCTCCGCTCTAGACGGAACGTGTACGACCTGTCCACAATCGAATGCTTTGACCTGCTCTGCTTGGTCAGCCTACAGCTGGTGCGCACCTCGCTCTTCTTCGCCGACTCGGCCATCCCGCTTTTCATTCGGCGCACCTCCGAATGGCCTTCCTACAGATGTGGAGGACCCGTGAGGCTGACCTGTACTTTTTGTTTTGTTGCGCTACAGCGCGCCTGGCTACGACTTGTACGGCTGGCACTGCCTACAGGCAAACACGTTCGTCGGCGGCCCCTACTCTTTGATGAAGCGTGAGTGGCGTCTCATGAGCCACATCCACAACTCGACGCTGACCTCTCACATGAATTTCCTTCTCGTGCTCCTCTCTTCCTCCACTTGATGTCCGCCTCGCTCAGACACCGTCATTGGAGGCCAAATCAGCCCCGAGGATCAATCGCCCGGCCACGACCTCAACGAATGCGCCGCGCTCTGTAGTCAAGTGGCCTCTCCCTTCATCAAGTGGAGGAACGCAGCTCCCGATGACATCTCCTCGTGCTGGTGCTCTGACGGCCCAATCGACAACATGTGGGAGGGAGATTGGGATGGGAGTCCAACGGTCACCTACTCCATGTCCAAGGAGCTCTCCTGCGCACAGGTTGCTGCTGCTGTTCCCGAAAACACCTTTGCCATCAAGGACTGCGTTGATGTCATGTTTGCTAACGGTGTCTGCTCTCGTGAGTCGAACTTCGGTGCTCGGCGTTTGGGGTCAAGAGGCTGATCGACCGTTCTTTGCGGCACAACAGGCATCTCGGATGGCGGAGAGTGCGTTGCTCCTCTCGATCTTTAGGGCTGGCTAGCCACTGTAACATTCTGAGACTGTTTTCGGGGACATCGAAATATTGGCGAGAGCCTCACGATTCGGCGAGCGCGAACGTGCTCGCTTCTCTTGCGCAAACACAGCATCAAGGTCTATAGACTGAGTGCAAGTTTATCTCCGCCCGAACGCCGGACTAGAGCTCCTACTCTCCTCGGGCGTCTCCAGCTCCTCCCCTTCCCCTTCCTCCTGGGGCAGCCTAACTCTCCGTCCCCCTCTCTCCCTCCTCCCCGTAACCCACTCCTTGATCCCTCTCCGAACATCCCCAATCCAAGCACTAACATCCTCCAACGTCTGCTCCAACTCATCCTCCGCTTTACTCGCCGCCCCCGCCGAATGAGAGGCTTCGTGCGCGAGGGTGTACTTGAGACAGTCTTTGACGGTGATGAGACCGACCAGTTGGCCGTATTGCTCGATGAGAATGGCGCGGGGTCTGACAGAAGGAGAGGAGCAAGGAGGGGAGACGTGAGGTCAGTATTGGCGCCGAGAGCTGAGAAACGAGAGAGGGCGATGAAGCTCACCCCATGCGCTTGAACAGCTGCATCACAAACTCGAGCGGCTGCTTCGGCGATACAGTGAGTGGTGTCTGTGAAGCGAGAAGCGAAGGTCAGCTCTTTTCATCTTCCTCTCCTTCCTCGGCCCCCGTCTCCTCCCTCGCCCTGCCCTCAAGCTGCCCCGAAGACTCACCAAATTGACAAACGACGTGAAATCAATTGTCCCTTCCTCCGTATCGTCAAACTCGTCCACTGGTGTCCGTAGTGCAGGAGATTCCGTCTCGGCGTCGCTGCAGAAGAAGCAGGGCGCATCGGGCTCAACGATATGAGAGAGTTGGGCTTTCTCTGTGTGACCGGCGAGCGGTGAAAAAGGGGAGAGGAGGTGGAGAGAGAAAAAGGGAGGTCAGTAGACTTGCTCCGAGGGGGCGAAAGGGAGGCAGTCGACGGCGAATGAAGCGCCGCCGAGATCGCTCCATCTCATCTCGGGACGGTCAGGAAGAGATCGGCGACTCACCAATAGCAATCTTCAGTTCACTCCTGGACACGTCACCCAGCAGCGTGAGGTTCTTCCTACTTTTGACGATGGGGAAGCCTTGGTAGGTTGTCGTTTCGAGCAGGGATTCTGGTTGTGCGGACGCGGGCGGGGGGTGGTCAGCTCTCCAAGAATAGCTGGAGAGAGGAAGATAGGTAGAAGAGAGACGCACCCAGCTCATCTAACCGCATGCCATTGGCGGGAAGGTAAACGACTTCTCGGCGCATGACGGCGGAGACTGGTTTGTCGAGTGAAGCGCACGAGGAAGAGAGAGGGTCAGCTCCCACACGCATCACATGAACGAAGTGGGGAGTAAGAGAGAGAGACTCACCGGGTACATTGAACGCATGATCCTCATTCTCGAGGAAGGGGAAGCCGTTGAACCGAATCATCTGGTCGGCGATGCCGCCTTTGCCGAATTGGTCCGAGACGGCTTTGGTGACCATGACTACGATCTGGTGACAATGCGAAAAGTGAGCTGAATTGAGGAAAGGAGAGGCGAAGGCGAGGAGTGAAAGAGGAAAGGGAGGAGAAAAAGACGAACCATTGTCGGCAAGATGTACGTCAATGCGCCCGTGAGCTCAAACATGATGACCACGACGGTGACGGTGATGCGCGTGATTCCTCTGTTGTCCGTAAGCCCGAGTTTGAGGTCAACTCTCGAGCAAACAGGAGAGAGAGAAGGAGAAACAGAACGACTCACGCCAACCCAGCTGCCGCGCCGAGGAAAGCGTACGTCCCCGGTGTAATACACGGCTTCTCGGGATCACAAGTAGCAAACATACTCCACGTAGGATGCGCTCTGCCCAACATCAAAGCGGTCAGCTCTCGACCCTCGAACCTCGACCCTCGGCGCTCCCCCCCTCCCTTCGCCGTCCAAGCTCGAAACTCACCGATACAGCGCCTTGACCAAAATCCCAACCATCCTCCCAAACGTCGCTCCCACCGCCATGGAGGGAACAAAGATGCCGGCTGGGACCTTGCATCCGTACGAGATGATGACGAGGCAGGTTCGGAGGACGGTGGCGAGGAGGAGGGAGTTGACCATGCGCCATTGTGCCCAGGTCCTTCATCGGAGGGTGCACGGGGGAGGGAAAGGTTCGGAGGGAGGGGGAAGCGTCAGCGCGCCCGGCTTGGCGTCGGGGATGGATGAAAGGGCGAAAGGAGAAAGGGCGACCGAACCGACGAACGAGAAGACTCACTGGCACAAATTCTCATAATCCCCACCTCCCTCACACTCCCTAAACAAGATATCCAAACTCTCATTCATATCGATCCTCAAGAACTTGTTCATGTACCCTACAGCGGCAGTAAGCAGTGCAAGAGCGACTGCCTCGGTGATGCCGTTTGAAGCGAGATGTTTGCGCCGGAAGGCTTGGACTTGGAGGTTGTATTTGATGACGAAGGCGCCGTAGAGGCCCTGTTGTGATTTGGGCGTGGTCGGGGACAGAGGAGGGGCTACGCCTTCGCATCGATCCTCGCCCCCCCTCGGCGCACACACTTC
>MWVB01000175.1:0-11518 GCA_003054985.1 Leucosporidium scottii
CCCCCACACCAGCCGCTCGTAAATCGACGACTCCCGCCCTCGCTCAAATCGACCTCGGCGTCCTCCGTTCCATCGCCATCCGTCCCGGAAACTGCCTCCCCCTCCGTCTCATCCCCGTCGGCACCCTCATCTACGGCATCACCCTCTCGCCCTCTGGACCCGCCGTCCTAGCTCGTTCCGCCGGCTCCTCGGCGCGCATCATCTCGGCTAGCAGTCCCTCGGGCAAGCATGCCCAGGTGAGGCTCGGCAGTGGAGAAGTCCGGTTGGTCGGATTGGAGTGCGTTGCGAGCGTTGGGACCGTCAGCAACCCGGATCATCAGCACCGGAATTTGGGAAAGGCGGGAAGGATGAGGTGGTTGGGCTTTAGGCCGCAGAGTCGTGGTGTCGCCATGAACGCGTGAGTGTTCCTTTCTTCGCCCTACTTCATTTCGCTCTCTTTCCTTCGAGGAGGAGGTCGCCTTTGCCCTCTCGCCCTTTCCCTCCTCCCTCGCCCATCTCTCTCTCACATACTCACCGACTCCCTCGCTCTCTCCTCCATCACAGCACCGACCACCCTCACGGAGGAGGACGAGGAAAGTCCAAGGGTAACAACCACCCCGTCGACGTCTGGGGCAACGGCGCCAAAGGAACTCGTACGCGCCCGCCTCACGCCAAGAATGGTAACAAGATGGTCGTCAAGGAGAGGCCTCGTGGCACGGAGAAGGGCAAGAAGGGTAGTAGGTAGACTTCGATGAGCGTGGGAAGGAAAGAGAGAGAGTTCGTTTGGTCATTCGAGGTGCTTTGGAGAGGACCGAGAGAAGAGAGACGACATGATAGCGACGGCGAAGCGCCGCGCTCTACTCTCTTCGAGTTGAATATGCGTCAGGCTGGCACATCGCTTGCTCCGGGGCATCCGCCTGCTGCTCGCGACTCGTTCGGCGGTAAAGTCCACCTCTCGCGACCTCGCTCGCTCACTCGCCGAACGAGAGTACAACAGTCGAAGGTATGTGCATTGAGTGAGTGAGCGGTATGTACGTCTACTTGTTCCACAGCGAAGTCCATCCACCTGTCAGTGGGGAGGTGTGAGCGCTGTTCGCGTCGAAGAACCTCGTCGCCATCGCCGAACATCGGAAGTGACTTACTCGCCAACGTCTTCTTCGCCGCTTCCCGCTGCGCCGATTTCTTCGTCTCGGACGCAAACTTGGCTGCATCATCGGCCATCTGTCATGAAGGCAGAGGACGTCAGCTCGCTGCGACCCTCCCTCTCGACACCGACTGAAAGACTCACCGAGCCCAACCTCTCCTGCAAGTACCCAAGATACTCTCCCCTTTGCGCCAGAGCCTGCTGAGTTGAAGCGATGATACCGACGGTCGAATCCGCATCGGCTTGGACCGCTTGAGTGCGAGGACGAGGGCGAGGGGTCGAGGTGCGGGTGGAGGAGGAAGAGCTAGGCTGAGGAGCGGCGGCGGCGGCGGTGGCGCGTTGACGTATCTTGGGCGGAGGACGATTGGGACCTCCGACTGTGGAGAAAGGACGAGGTCAGCCGGAGGAATTGCAGCGCAAGAAAGGAGAGAAAGGAGGACTCACGAATCCCCTCAATCTCGGCCGCTCCATGTCCTGCTCCAAAGAACGACGAAAGAGTCGACGCTACACCTCCGAGCAGCCCGGTCTGCCATGGAACAGGGATTGTCGGGTCCCAGATCTCGAGGCGGGGAGGGAAGGCCGGTCGAGCAATGTCGGCGGTGGTGTAGAGGCGAATGCGAAGCGGGTCGATGTGCTGGACGAGGTCGCCGTCGGCACTGAAAGAGATGCGACCGGCCGAGGTGCTGGTGGAGCGTAAGAAGAGTCATGAGCGAGAGGGCGGAGGAAGAGAGAAGAGGCGAGCGAGACTCACTGAATCGCCGCGTCAAAAGTCATCCTCGCAATCTGCACCAGATCCGGCAAGCTGAAGGCCGTGATCTGCCGGTTCCTCGCCTGCACCATGAGCATGGGCGCGCCATTCCTGTAGCAAATCTCGGCCTTCTCGAACCCGTCGCCTCCCTCGTATTGCGCCGTCCTCGGCCCATCGATGTTGAAGTAGGCCGAGATGGTCGTCGAGTTGACGGTGATCCAAAGGCTTGTGAACGCTCCCTTGCCCTCGATGCCCTCTCTCGAGTCAAAATTGGCCTGATGAGCGAGCGCGAGTTGGAGGTTGGCGGGCGAGGCGAGCATTTCTCGGCCGTGCTTGTCGAGAACGAAGGTGGCGAACGAGGAGGCGACCGAATCGTGCGAGAAGGAGGCGACGGAGTCGGAGAGATGCCATGCGCCGCCGACCGAAGCGAGCTCGAAGACGCGAGTGAGACCCGAGGCTTGAACGACGATGAGACGAGGGTTGTGGTCGTGGTCTGAGGACGAGAAAGACAGTCAGCCTCGTTCTCAAAAAAGTAAAGAGATTGCTCACCCTCGCTAATGGGACTGATGGTCCACTTCACACTCGTAATGGGGCTCGAATCGCTCCTCGTCTTTCCCTTTCCCTTGCCTCCCTCAGTAGCTCTGCTCGGCGTATCGACCAACAACACTTCGGGTCCCCTCATATCAGCAATGAGCAACGAGTTGTCACTCGAAGCCGCGAGGAAACCGATGTCGGACAGCGAGAGGCAAGTCTTGGTGCTCGCCGAGGAGGAGGGAGGGAGGAGGAAGCCCGCCACGGCGCGCCAGCCGTCGTGGAAGGGGCGAGGGGAGGGGATGAGCGAAAGGTCGATGTAGTGGTCTTGCAGCTCGAGGTCGTGGGAGGGAGAGGCGCCGGTAGCGGCCGAGGAGGAGCGACGGCGAGTCGAGAAGCGGCGAGAGTGGGAGGCAAGAGAGGGCGAGTTCGCGGCAGGGGGAGGGAGGATGGGAGCTGGTGGAGCGGAGGGGTCGGGTCCATCGATGGAGAGGTCCCGAAGTGCGGAGTTGATGTTGTCGTGCAGGTCGTCCTCTGCTCCCGCTCTGGCGTATTCGACCGAGAGCGGATCTCGCTTGTCGCCGTACCCGAGCCTTTCAAAATCACGAGTGGTCAATTGAGGCCTCGAGAATGAGAAGAAGACTCACCTAGCAATAATGACATCCCCCGTCGACAGCATGACCGCCAACTCCATCGTCTCCTCGGCCAAGCTCATCCTTTCAATCTCCAGCTCCCACGGCCTCTCCCTCCACAGCCTCGAGGCCTCAAGCCCACTACTCCTCTGATCCTTCAAGACCTCACCCAAGCTCCAATCCAAATGCCTCAATGGCCTCGGATACTCCTTGCTCAGCTTGCCATCGAGCGGCGTCGAACCGGGAGCGGCCTTGGGAGCGAGCAAAAGGTGACTCGAGATGTCCCAGAATCGCACAGTGAGATCGACGTGTGAGGAAACGAGGATCCTAGGCATGTTGTCCACTGGAGGAGTGAGGCCTTGCCGGAAGGGTCTCGTCTCGGGCCACGCCTTGCCGCCTCGAAGGGGGAGTCGATCTCCCATCTCGTCCTCCATGTCGAATTGGTGGAGCATGCGACGGTAGGAGAGGGTCGGGACGTTGAGGCATTCGATAGAGGTGCAGGTGCCGGCTCCTGCCCACGAGAGCGAAAAGGGGAGGCGAAGCGGGATGGGCGCATGCGAGAGCGAGGGCGGGAAGGACCAGGCTTCGATGCCTCGACTCGCTTGCGCTGAGGGGAGGACGGGGAATCGAGGGTTAGTGCCGGTGGTGATGATGAGGGACGTGGGGTCGTAGGAGTTGGAGTAGTAGGGCGAGTTGCGGGGGAGGAGGAGAAAGTCTTCAGGCGGGGTTGCAGTTGGATAGAGGTGGTGAGAGATGGGAGTGAGGGAGGATTTGAGGGCGTCACGCGTGGGAGCAGGGATGTTGCCCTTTGATGTGGTGGTAGGTGCCGGGGCGGGGGCGACGTAAGCAGGGAACTCGAGGAGGTGGAGTCCGGAAGGGTCGGAGGGAAGAAGTCCGCCGAGGACGGTGAGGATGGTCGTGCCGGGCGAAGGTGCATTCGAGGATCCAAGAGACGGAGAGAAGGTCGGCGAAGTTGGTGTTGGTGAAGTTGGCGCCGAGCCTCCAGCTCCATTCCACGCCGCCGCCGCTCGGCTCAGCATCGTCTCCTCGGGGAAGCCACTCCAAGCGAGCTTGAAGACGGGTTCCCTCCCCGAGAGCTTCTTCTGCCCGTCTCCTTGCCCTTGCCATCCGAACAGATCCTCTTCGGTAGTCTTGTTGACGGAAGAGCGCTCGATGGTCCGAATGTCGATGGCCAGCTCGTCGGCGATGGAGGCAAAAGACAAACAGCCGTCTTCGTGTCCGACCGCAAAGACGAGGCCTGGTGGGAGAAAGAGTGAGCGGTATTTCGAAAGCTCAGGGGAAGTGCGAGGGCGCACCGTCTGGTCGCCAAGCCACGCAAGTGACGACCGGTCGACGCTCGGAGAAGAGCACTTCCTCGCTGTCGTTTCCGCCTCCAGGCGCTCCAGGAGGAATGATGACTGTCGTAACAAGCGAAAGGTCAGTCTTGGCCCTCGAAACGACTACTCAAAGCACTCACACTCCCAGTTGAGCTCGGCCCGCTTCTCGGCGATGTTCCAGAGCGAAACTCCTCCTTCGTAGGCGACGAGTAAGAGGTTCAAGTCGGTTGGATGAAGTTTAACGTCGATGCAGACGGGACTGTGCACGCAATTTGTCAGCTCGTGTCTTGTCGCAGCGCCGAGCAATCAAACTCACATGTGCCGCCTCTCAATCTGCACTCCGCTGCGCCGTAAGATCTCCTCCTGGGCGTACCAGAGGTTCGGTACCCTTGACTCTCGAGCGAGACAGCCGCGATCCAAATCGTAGACGTCGACGGTTCCGTCCTTGCCGCCTGCGAAGAGGAAGGGAAGGAGAGGGTGCGATTCGACGCAGCTGGGTTGCGGTCAAGCGAGTCAGCAAGGGCGGTGAGGATGAAGGGGAAGATGAGAGCGAGCTGTGCATACGTGATGTTGCTCCTCATGCTCAGCGAGGAATCCCTGAACGGCCGACCCTTCTCAAGTCGACCGAGGTCATACACCGAGAGCGTATCCTTCGAGTCTGTGTAGAGCGATCAAATCAGCTATAGCTGACACTCTTTCCCTTCACACTTCGCCCCACGCCAACTCACCTACAACCGCCAAGAATCCGCTGCCTGCCCTCCAAGCCAAGTGACGAATCTTGACCGGCCGTCCTACATCCCAGCTAATCTCCACCGCGGGTCCACCAAAGACAAACAGTCTCCCTTCTGCTGTACCGACCGCCAACAAGCTCTGTACGGGATCTGTCGAGTTGCAGGAGAGATGAGCTCGAGGCGCGCGTGTGGAGCTCGTCGGTTTGTCGTTCGAGGGAGAAGAATAGACCCACCGAAAGCCATAGCGCTGAGCTCTGCACCTAGTCCCAATTCCCTGAGCTGTCCTAGTGCATAATTGGAAGCGTCTCGAGCCGTCTGAGAGTAGTCCAGGCCGGTCAACGCTTCTTGAGCTTTCCGCGCTTTGGAGGAGAACATGGGTCAAGCTTGGGTGAGCTGGGCTGGTGTACTACAGCTTGATTGGCGGTTGAGCGAAGTGAAGTGCGAGACGAGGCGTAAGAGCAAGAGAAAGAGAGCTCGGGCGCCTGTCGACGTCGACTGTCGCCTGCGTCCTTGAGCTTCGGTCTGCCCAGCCAGAGGTTAGTACATAAGATCTTTGCCGGCGAATCGCAGAAAGAGGACGGAGCAGTCTGTACCCGCTACACCGTTCGAGCTGTGAGGGGAGGGAAGGGAACAAGAAAGGAGGCAGCGCCGAGCAGCCCCATCGCCTCTCGCGCTTCGCAGGCCCTCTCAAGTCGACTGATGTAGGTCGGTTGCTCCACGATGACACCCAACGCCAGCCGTCTCGGGTCGTTCAAGATTTCACACCCATCGGTGAGCCCTAGCAACGTCTCCGTTTCCTCGTTCGCCGAATCCCGACCAGCGCCGAACGGGCGTTGCTCGCTGACCCTGTTCGCAGGAGGCTCGCCGGGGGAAAGAGAAACGAGAAGATGCATAGAGTTGATTGCCGTATGAAACAGACAGCTCAAAATCGAGGAAGACGGTCAGCAAGCGTGCAAGCCCACGGTTCGGCGCTCTGCCGAGTCTCCCTCGCTGAGTCCCAGGCATCCTGTGGCCTCAGCCGCGAAGGTCTGTTGAATCTGTAAAGGCTGTACGATAGAACTGAGTCAGCTCTACCATCCCGGATCGCTCAATCTCGTTGAGAGCTCTGCCCCTCCTCGGCGTTCGGCCAAAGGAAAGCAAGTGCGAGGGCGTCGTATAGGCTCAGGACATATATGCAGTTGTCGTCTCGCTCCCGAAGGAACTAGTCCGAAAGACTAATCGTTATGAAAGCATCATTGCCGTGGTGGAGTGTCGTTTGTATTGAGGGAGGGAAGCGGAAAGCGGGAGGCAGACTCACGAGTTAGCTGGGGTCCTTGGCGGCTGAGGGTCGCTTGGATCTGCAGACCGAACAGCGAGGACACGTAGAACGGCATCCCGAGTACAGTCATGCCGTCTGGTCGTCCACATTTTGCACGAGCAGAGACGGAAACGAGTTGACCGAGAATCCATCCTCCTGAGCGACTGAAAGCTGTGCATCGCTCGGCTGAGCAGAGGAAGGTGTGCCATAGTCGTGCCAAGCGCGCTGAGTCTCAAGCGGAACCCGGGCACGTCGGCATCTGCAAAACGAGCGTGAAGAAAGAATGTCAGCGAGCTGCTCCTCCCTCCAGCGTTGTGCTGTCTTGCCCCTGCTGCCCTGTGGGGGCGCGCGAGTCCAGCTCAGGATTTTCAGTTGTGTATGATTGCCCTCATCTAGCCGAGCAGAGCGAAGTCGTGCAGGGCCTCGAGTCGAAATGAATCATCACAGCTGGACTCCGCGCAGGGGGGGTTGCATTGGCTCTTGAGTAAAGAAGGTGAGCTAACCCTTTGCTGTAGTCGATCAGACCATCCTGCGCTGACGAGTCGAGGCAGAGTTGGGGTCAAGTTGTGGGAGGAGCAGAAGGCGCGAAGGGGAAGAAATGCAAGGGTCGTCGGTGATGAGCCAGGGGTCAGTCTGTAGAGGCGCAACAGCACTTGAAACCATCGGTACTGGTAGGTCTTGATTTGCTCTCTAACTTGGTCCGCCTAGGTGAAGCTCTACAGAAGGCTTGAAGCTGTCGGAGCTGGATTCGGCGGAGGAGGTCCTAGCGAGCGCCGAGTTGCAGTGCTGGCGTGTGAGGGAGTCGACGGTTGGGGCCAGGAGTCGGTGAAGCAAGCCCGAGCCGCTGCTGGATGTTCTTGGATCTGCAAGCCATCTGCTCGGCGACCAGGCGACGGCTCGGAAAGTGCGAAGGGCGGGTTCCGCTGGCGTAGAAGGTGCAGGAGAGCGCATGGTGAGGTGCAGGGTGGTTAAAGAAGAGCTTCAAGGCGACGGCCGAGCGAAACGACAGCGACGAATGATGTGGTACAGGGTTGAGCTACGAATCGCGACTTGACCCGTTTGGCCTCGCCGTTGGCATCTCTCGCTCCCCCCCTTCCGCTTCTCGGTACGCTGCTCGTGTACTACGAGATTCTAATCAGCATTAACAAGAAGCTAACGGCCTGTACACTCACCTAGCAGCCCTCTCTTCAGCATGTTCTCTCGCTCGCTCATCCGTTCAACTCTTCGCCTCCAAGTGAGGCAAGCCTCGACCGCCTCGGCCGAGCAGCAGGCCAAGCAGGGAGCTCAACAGGTCGCTGGAGGAGCCAAGGAGGGCGCGCAGGCTGCCGCTGAGAAGGTACAGGCCGCCGCTGGCCCTTACTTGGAGAAGGCGCAGAAGCTCGCTGGATCGGTGGGCGCTACCGTCGGCAACTCGCTCGGAGGTGAGTTTTTGAAGGCTGGCTACACGGTTATATCGTAGGAGGCTATATCGGGCTACAGCAGCGCTGGCTGGGAAGAATTACAGAGCTCGGCGGGATCAGCGAGGGCGGGACAGCGCGAGGCCAGCTTGGGACTGACGCTGTTGCTTGATCTGTACGCAAACAGCCTACAAGGAGCCCATCTTCTACAACGTGAGCTGCTCTCCTTTCCTTCTGCTGTCTTACAGAGCTGACCGCGTCACTTCTCCCCCCTCACAAAACACGCCGTTCGATCCTCTCCGCTCCCCGCTCGTCAAACTCTCGCTCTTCATCATCAATAGGCTGCCGTCGCCAAGGAGCTCGTCAAGCAGGTCTACGTCGCCGAGAAGATGTCGCCTCCTTCCGTCTCCCAGTTCACCTACACCTGTGCGTGACTTTGGAGCTCTCGCCGTTCATCCGCTCGCCGAGGAACTGACTCTCATTTCTACTTCTTCCCTTGCGCCTTTACCTCTATCCGATTTTCGTACGCTCGCCGCCATCCCCTCGCCATCTCCGATCCCGCCATCCCCTCTCGCTCCCTCACTCCCTCGCTCCCTCGGTCTTCATTTCGCCTCCGCCCTTTTGCCACGCCTGCCTCCTTCGACCCTTTTCTTCTCACTCTCGACCCACCACCAGACTCGCAATTCTTCAACAACGCCAAGAACCCTTCCTTCTGGCAGAAGCTCTACACCTCGGGCGAGTGGAAGCGCGTGGCCATCTACGCCGTCGAGGCTTACGGTGTCTTCAAGATTGGAGAGATGATCGGCAGGAGGTGAGCTGTCAAGTTTGATACGTCGGAGGCGGAGCACGGCGATCCCGAGAGGGGACGTGCTAGGTAGAGACGAGACGGAGCACTGACCGCCGTTCTCTCTCGTCCCTCGTCTCTCTTTCCTACCTTGCCTTGCCTCGCTTTGCCATCCCATTCACTTCCTTCTCGCTTCTTCCTCATTGTGCACCGCAACCCAGGCACATTGTTGGCTACAAGCTCGAGGGTACGCTCCAATTTCCGTCCTTTTCGCCCTCCCCCTCGGCCCGCTGACACTCTCGTAACGCCACAGAGGATCGCTACGCCAAGCTCACCTAAGCTGCAACAGCCAAGCTCTCGGATAGTGTAGTGGAAAAGGCGGATTCTTCCATCACGATTCTTCCATCACGGGAGAAGTCGCTCGGTTAGGTTCGGCGGAGAGGTTCTTTCATTCAGTCTCGCTCGTTGCTGGTGGAATAGAAGTGAAAGGTGGTGGAAGGAGGTTTTGTTCCCAGTATCGTTTCACTCGCGTCTGATGTGGCGAAGCGAGGCGAGTTGGTCGGCGAGAGAGTAGGTGGACTCTGCGGCTCTGCCTTCTCTTTCTCTCCACGCCCCAAATGCGATCTGAGAGCACGAGGTTGCTCAACTCTCTTGACAGATCTACTTGATGAGCTTGTTCGGAGTGCCTCACACGGTGCTCGTTCTTCCCCTCACCGAGAAAGTCGAGGTCGGCTGAGTGGTGGGAGGAGGGGTGTAGTTGGAGGGCACGAGGGGGGTGACGTATCTGTGCAAGCAAGGTAGTTAGTGAGTATCCTGAAGACTAGTAGAGAGAAGACCTGCTCACTTCTTGGGCGCCTGAGGCGTCGCAGTCGTGTATCCCAAGCCTTCGCACTCGGGCGTCTGCTTGTAGAACAAGGGGCTTCCGCCCCACGCACCCGCTGGATAGCCGCCAAACTGGCATGGCTGACACATGTAACCAAGGAGCCCAGTCGTGTACCCGTATGAGCAGGTTGTCGGCGTGATATAGCCGTCCTCGGCGACCGAGCACGTCTCGGCGTAGGCGTAGGTCGGTTGACAGCTGCAGGACTTGGCTGTGGGTGGTTGAAGAGATCAGGTTCGTGATCAAGAGGAGATTGAAAAGTCTACGTACTCGACTCGATGTAGTAGGGCTTCTCAGCCGGGCAGTTGGGCGACTTGACGGCGGTTGAAGTTGCCGAGTAGGAGGTCGAGGTCGAAGTCTTGCTCACGCTCGACGTGGTAGGAACGAGGCTCCATACATCGGTGGTAGTAGGCTTGACTCGAGGAGCGCCGAGTGGAACGGCTGAGACTGCCACAGAGAGGGAGAGGAGGAGAGCGAGGGGAGTGAAGGTGAGCATTTTCGGCGAGGGAGTGGAGTGAGGAAGGAAAGAGAGAGAGCGCGAGCGGAAAAAAACGAGCCTACTGCCATGTACCCCTTGCTCGTTTCACCAACAGCTAGCTTTCCTGCTGTCTTGCTGCTTCCCTCCCAGCCCTGCAGGCGAGCAGCCGACCGCTTTTTGTGGTGAGGAGAAGAAAGGGAGCGCCGAGGCACGGTCAAGTCGAGCCACAGGGAAGGGCTCGGAGCGATTGAACTGGGCGTACCGGTCGTAGCCGGTCGTGTGGGAAGGGAGATGAAGTAACCGAGGAACGAGGGGAAGCGAGGTGCAGCCGAGAGTGCCGAGGGTAGGCAAGCCAAATGGGCGCCGAGAGGTCAAAATAATGTTGAAAGGGAGGGGATGTTGAGCTAGCACAGTATCGATGATGGGAGAATCCCGAGCGAGGCAGCAATGTTGTTGACCAGCTGAGAGGTCGAAGAACGACTCGAAGGAGGGAATCCGAGTCGCTGGGCGCCGACGACCACGAGAGAGAAAAGAAGAGAGAATGACCTGCTGCTCTAATTCCTCGTTCGGATAATAAAGTACAATGCCGCCGAGTAGGGTTCTACAAGCAGCCTTGACGAGCTTTTCTCCCGTTCGCCGGCGACCTCGGTGCTGGGCTTTCAGACGACCTCGCTCATGTTGCAGCTTGCACCGCGTACCCAGCTCACACCTTGACGCAGTGGTACGTGACGGTGAACATGCCCCACCCGTAGACTTCTCGACGCCATCCCTCCTTGCTGTAGAGGTGAACGAGCGTCAGCTTTCGGCAGAGGCAAAGGCAGCCGAGCGGCTCACCAGGTCAGCGGTCCCAGTCCATTGCACGTGGCGTAAGAGGGCTCGCGCCAAGCATCAGCGCAGGTGAGGCACTGGCCGTCATCCATGAGAACATAGGCATCGGATACACTGTACGTGAGAAGGAATTCAGCTCGGCGCTCGAATCAAGGCGCAAGAGGGAGAGCGTTACCTACCAGCTGGTCGCTCCACCATACTGGTCACACGTAGCAGCGCCTGGGTTGCCTCCGTTGCAAGCAACACAGTTGTTGTCTGAACGTACGAGGAGGGGTGAGCAACGAGCGTTCGGCAAAAGGGAGAAGGAGAAGCTTGACTCACTGCTCGCATCGAGGTAAGGCGTGGAGCCGCTGCAGACCTTGGTCCAAGCCTCAGCTGTTGAAGTAGCTGCTGGCGCAGTGGAGGTCGCGGAAACGGTGGTCGAGCTGCAGGGAAGGAAAGCGAGTCAGCTCGGCGAATAGAAATGTGGTGAGAAACCTGCTGTAGCTCACCGAGCGGTCGCGGTGATAGTGGAAGGCTACACTCGAGGTGCTCCCAGAGGGACGGGGGAAGCAGAAGCGATGAAGGCGAAAGACAGTGCCGAGAGAACGAGTTGGGAGGCGGAGACCATCTTGGGCAGAGAGCAGAGGGCGAAGGGAGGAGGAAGAGGGAGAGGCGAGAGATGAAGTGTAAGAGTGGAAAAGCAAAGTGAGAGAAGTCACTCTGTACCCTCACCACTGTCTCGGGCAAGGGGCTGCTAGCGTTTCACGGGG
>MWVB01000176.1:0-11468 GCA_003054985.1 Leucosporidium scottii
AGGATGGCTCATCCGCCGTCCCTCCCTCCGCCTCGAGGCGCACCAGCGCCAGCAGCGTGCGCCTCGCCCCTCATCTCAGCCCCGACGGCACTCGGAGTCGAGGCATGTCGGGCTCAATGTCGCCTACTCGCGCAGGACGACTTCGCTCGGGGACCATGCACACTCTCAACCCTCGGGAGCTGGAGCTGGTCGTCGATTCGGCCCTCGCAAACGAGACGGGAGAGGCTTCGGACGATTCGGACGACGACGACGAGTTCTTCGAGGCCATCGAGTCGGGTCAGATCCCTATCGCAGAGGACGAGGCGCCCAGCAAGAAGGTGCCGCAGATCGACTCGTTCACCGAATCTCTCGACCTCGCGCCCTACAAGGGATACGAGCACCTCCGCACCGCCCTTCCCCTCGGCGACGATACCAGGCCGCCAGTCTCGCTTTGGGCCATTCTCAAGGGATCCATCGGCAAGGACCTCACCAAGATCTCGTTCCCCGTCTTCTTCAACGAGCCCTGCTCCATGCTGCAGCGCATGGCCGAGGATATCGAGTTCTCCGAGTGCCGTGAGTTTCCTTCTACGCCTCAACTTCCGTTCAGGGCGCTGATCTCGTTTCGACAGTCGACGGAGCTGCATCTGACCCCGATTCGACCAAGCGCATTGCCTACATCGCCGCTTTCGCTGCTTCCAACTACTCCTCGACCATCGGCCGTATTGCCAAGCCCTTCAACCCCATGCTGGTGTGTACTTCTCGCCTCATCGGCTTTCGAACTCGACCCTCACCTTCTTCAAATGCAGGGAGAGACCTTCGAGTACGTCAGCCTCGACAAGAAGTATCGTTACGTCTCGGAGCAAGTTTGCCATCACCCGCCCATCTCGGCCTGCATCGCCCAGTCGCCTGCATGGGAGTACTTTGGCGAGGGTAAGCGATGCTCTCATCTTCGTCGTGGAGCGCGTGCTCACACCGCACCTCTTGCAGTCGACGCGAAGAGCAAGTTCCTCGGCAAAAGCTTCGAGATTCGGCCGACCGGTATCGCGCACGTCAACATTCGCATTCCCAAGGAGTGGGCTCCCGACCTTCCTCCCGCCGGAGACCGTTGGCCCAACATGGTGACCGAGCACTACAGCTGGACCAAGGTCACCACATCCGTCTCCAACTTCCTCTTCGGCAATCCCATCATCGATCACTATGGAGACATGGTCGTCACCAACCACCGCACCGGCGATACCTGCACTCTCACCTTCAAGCCTCGAGGATGGCGCGGCGGCAACGCCTGCGAGATCAAGGGCAAGGTCGTCGACAAGGCCGGCGAAGAGCACTGGGATATCGCGGGCAAGTGGAGCTCGCAGCTCGTCGCTCGTCGGGTCGGCGCAGGCCATGGAGACCTCGCTCCAGATGCCTCGGTACCAACGACCAAGAACGGAGACATCGCGCCCGAGTACATTCGTCTGTGGAAGAACTCGGAGAAGCCAGCAGGCATGCCCTTCAACCTGTGAGCTGTTCTGCCCTCGCTCTCGACTTGTCGACTCGCTGACGCTTTCTCGATTGTCACAGCACCCCCTTCGCCGTCACACTCAACGATACGAACCCCGACCTCAAGTCCTGGCTCCCTCCCACCGACTGCCGCCTTCGTCCCGACCAGCACGCCTTCGAATCGGGCAAGTTCGAGCACGCCAACAACCTCAAGACCGAATTGGAGGAGCACCAGCGCGCTACTCGTCGTCAGCGCGAGAAGGGCGAGCTGCCACCACACAAGGCGAGATGGTTCAGCCGGGGCAAGGACGCCGACACGGGCGAGAGCTACTGGCAGCCAGCCAAGACGGAGACAGGCTTGCTCGAGTACTGGGAGGAGAGGAACAGGGTGGGAGAGCTCAAGGCAAAGGGCGAGAAGGTCGAGTGGAACGGTGTGGACCCAATTTGTGAGTCGTTTCGCTCTCGCTTGCTCCGCCGAGAATGTCGCTGACCCTTCTCCTACCCTACAGTCGGCGACTTCCAGTAATGAGCGCCTCCCGTTGTACTACTATTGACTGGGTAATCAAGTAGACCGACGTTAGACTGTTTGATTGCGCTCTGTGTCGAGATCGAGAAACGAGCTTGCGAGGGTCTTCTAGGATCTGCTTGCTTTCGCTCTCGTCGGATGGACTCGCTCCATAGAGCTTAAGCACAGTCATGTACAGTGACTTTAATTTGATGTACTAAGATTAGAGGAGCCCTAATGGTCGAGAGTCGGGAGGGGACGGGTATGAAACGAGGAGCGAATTAGATGTGCACGAACATTAACGATGGATGAGAACGGTGAGCAAGCCGGAAAGTTCTGTACAGCTATTTACTCCCGCTTCAGCTCCTACTGCTGAAGCGCCGCGTCGGCCTTGGCCTTCTCCGCCATGGCCTTCTTCCTCGCCTTGAAGATGGCCATCTCCTGCTCCACCTCCTTCTCCAGCCTCTCCTCTTCTTCCTCCCACTTCTTCCTCTCTGCCTCCCTCTCCTCAGTCGTCTCCTCGAACCTCCCCTCCGCCGCGCCCTTCTGCACCGGGTTCTCGGCGGTCATGACTCCCGTCCTCTGCATCCGATCAAACAGGACATAGAGCTTCTCCGCCTCGCGCTCTTTCTCCTCCTCAGTCATCTCCACCTCGTCGGGGTCGGGAGGGAGCTCGAACGCCCCCGTGATGGGGTTGACCGCTCGAGGACCAGCGGGGCCTGCTCCGAACGGCGAGGTGAAGGTCGGCTTGGAGTCCTCCTCAGCAATCGTGCTGGTAGAGCTCGTAGGCCTCTGAGCCGCGACATATCCCTTCCGCTTCTTGCTCTCGGCGGTGTTGGCGTTGGCGATGGGAGGGGGAGGGATGAGCTCTCCTCGATTCTGGAGGAAACCGGAGGCGTTGCCGTAGCCGATTTGGGTGGAGAGGGTGGCGGGGTCGCGGTCGCAGAGGTTGTAGAGGAACTCGCCGACGCCGTAGGCGGTGTTGGGGAGGAGGAGGGACGAGAGGAGGCGGATCAGATGGCCGATGAGGTCGGGACGGCGCTCGAGGGGGATGGAGCGGTCGCTGTCGGTTGGGAAGGTCAGAACGGGGCTTGCAATAGCGAGCACGAGAACTCACATGTCGTCGGGGAGGAGAATCTCTCGCAGCACCGCCGCCGGCTCAGCGAGGAGCGAAACCTTCCTCAACAGCAGCATGACCGGCCCAAGAATCTCTTCAGCCCTCGTACTCTCGCCCGAGCCCTTCGGAATGAGCTCGTCTGGATGGGCTGGCGTCGCCGAGGCGCCGGCGGCGATCTTCTTCTTCATGGCGGCCGATTGACCAGCGGGGACGACGTCGACGGGGAACCAAGCGTCGCAGGTTTTGCTGAGAACCTCCATGAGCCGCGCGACGATAGGGGATAGACGAGGAGCGTTCCTCCTGGTAGCGTAGCACTTGGTGTCGATGATGCGCTCGCTGCCGTCGACGGGTTGGAGCCACGAGTGGTCGAAGCCATTGAGTTCCTCGAGCTCGACGGGGTAGTTGAGTAGGGTGTTCAGAGCGCCGCGGAGAAGAGGAGAGGGATCTTTGGGGTCGTCGCCGAGGGGAAGGAGGCAGGAGAGGGTGAGGTAGGGTTGGAAGAGAGGAAGGAAAGGTGTGACGTTGGCGAGGGTGAGAGTGCCGCTGGTGGTGCCCTCGGATGTGTTCACGATGGGTGGAGAGCGCTTAGGTAGAGAGGTGGTGGAGGGGAGATTGGGCGAGCTGGAGGGCGTCGAGTTGCGTGAGGAGGAAGGGGAGCCGGTGACGGCGTCGACGATCTTGCGAGCGTAGAAGCGAGGCGACTTGGAGCGACGACGTTCGAGAGGAATGGGAGGAGGGCTCGGGTCGGAGGTGGGGTCGAAGTTGGAGGGGGTAGAGGTGGAGGCGTTGGGTCCATCGTCCCGAGGCTGCGAAGGCGAGTCGAGCGTCTCGCCCGAGCCCTTGCTCAAGCTGCTCCAAAAACGCTTCTTCTTCGTCGGTTCAGTAGTGCTCTTCGGAGAAGTGCTGAGCTCCTCCTCGTGTGGAGCGGCCTTGTCGCTGTCGTCGGAGGACTCGTCGTCGGTCTCCGCCTTGTCGGCGCCGTTTGTTGCTGTGGGCTCGACAACGGTCGCCGAATCCGCAGCGGGAGGTGGAGGAGGCTGTCGTCCGTACTGGAGCATGAGGTTGTAGGCGAGCTTGAGGTGCTCGCGAAGGGTGTCGGCCGGGGAGGGGACTGGTCCGCTCGTGAGGCTGCTGACCATGGTCGGGTCTCGGAGGGTGTGAATGTACCTCAGGATGTACTGGGCGCGTAGAAAAGTTAGCGATATGTTGATGAGTGGGCAGGCGGACACTCACGAGCTCCATCGCCTTGACGGTATCCTCCCCCTCCGCGAGCACCGAGATGAGCTCCCCCGGCTTGCTCGTCAACAGGAACAGTAACCTCCCCGCCAAGAATCCAGCTCCCGAGCACCCCATCAACCGAACCATTCCCTTGAGCGCCAGATGCTCTGGCTCCTCCGCCAGAACCTCGGGGAACAGGTCCCGAGCGGAAGGGTGGAGGGTGAGGACGTTGCAGAGGCATCGGAGGGCTTCTGATTCGTAGGGTAGTAGCGGATCCTTCTCGAGCGACTCGATTCCCTCCTGCTCCTCGTCATCGTCGTCGTCGTCTGCTCCTGCGGCGCGTGAGAGCGTTGTTGTGGGAGCGGGAGCGAGTGTAGCAGCTCTGGCGAGTCCTCCTAGGGTGAGCAGGACCTTGATAGCGCTCTCCCGTCCCAACTCTTCTGATCCAGCCGGCGAACGACCGAGGAACTTGAGAAGCGAAGCGAGGGGCGCGAGGAGAGCTGGGTCGGCGGGGTTGGTGAGGAAGGTGTTGGAGAAGGAGGAGAGGAGCGCCGAGAGGAGTCGCCGACGGGTCTCTGGTGCAGGTTCTGCACCTGCTTGGAGAGCTGCTCAAGTACAGCGAAGAGCGGTCAGTGAGCTGTTCGGTTCGTTTCAGAGTCGCTGGCTGCGTCTTAGCACCACGGGAGCTGTAACGCACTCTGTAGCAACTTCTGTAGCACGGGCAATACTGTTGGTTTCTCCTGCTCTTGCGCGGAGATACCGAGGTACGCGGCCCACGGGTCGGCCATGGCTTGAGGGAGGCGGGCGCACGAAGGAGGGGCAGGCGAGCGAACGGACGTTGAGCGAAGCGGGAGGCGAGAGGATGTGCTGTCCTACAGCTGTGGTAGAGCTGCTTGGTCTGCTGTAACGAGCCGAGAGCTGAGGCGAAGTGAGTGGGCGAAAGTCAAAGGGAGCGACCAACCTCGAAGCTCGAGCGGCGTTCGCTCTTCGCAGACGGCCTGAGCGCGTTCACAGTGTCTCGGGGAAGGGGGCAAAGCGGCTCTCGTGGCTGCACTGACGTCAACTTTAACCTCCCTTTGATCTCCTACAGCTCTACGAATGCCCGTTCTCGGGCTCTGCACCTCTGTAAGCTGTCAGCCGCCCGGCCAGCCTCGCCCCGTCATCGCCGAACATTCCAAGGCTCCAGGAGCGGGAAGATGATCTCGGGCTCGTGGGCATCTCTGTTCGCCGGGAAGGCTCTTCATCTACGCTAATCGAGCGGCTGTAGCACTGGCATCATCCCTGGGTCAGCTTGAGGCGCCTTCGGGCATCCGGCTGCGAAGGTCTTCGGCCTCAGGCTCGCGAGCAGGTTCGAGTCGAGTTGCAGCGCGATAGATTGCCCGATTCGCGACCTCCCGTTCGCACGTTCACAGAAGCCAGCTGTGATTGTGGTACATCGGGAAACCAACAAGCAAGTCGCCCTCTCCTCCGGAAAAGCCTCTCCTTCCCGTTGCCGAGGTTCGTCGCCGGAGCTTCGTATCAAAAAGATCAGAGGCTTACTGCAAGGGGCGAAGAAGAAGGAGGCCGTCAGTTGCCCACTGAAGAGATGAGAGTGGAGTCTCGCTAGCTACTCACGAAATGCTCCTTCGCGAACGAGAACCTGACCTGCGCCGAGCTAGCAGCCTTGGTCTTCTCCTTGAGGGACTTGGCGAGGTCGTTGGGACCGCAGTAGTAGACTGTATCGTTTCGAAGGGGTGTCGGTTTCGCTCCCGAGACTCGAGAGGAGCGGGGAGAGTTCAAGTCACCTCCAACCTTGGTCTTCAACGCGCTCTCCCTGCCAGGCAAGTAGTGACCGAGCTCGATCTGGTTCCTAATCGTGTTGAAGATGGTCGTGAAGTCGGGACGGCCAAATTGAGTCCTCGAGCGGAGGTTGGTGAGCGGGTCGAACTCGTTGCCGGCGTCTGCTCGCGTAGAAGGAGAGAGCGAGTCAGCGCCGAGAAGAGAACTTACGACCTCGAAGGACTCACCGTTGATGGCGATGTTGGTGATCATGTCCTGATCCATCTTCTTGGTGAGATACATGTTGATGCAGAGAAAGTCGGGGTCGGGTTGAGCCTGCGATGGAGGGAGCGAGTTCGGCGAAGGTCAGCATCTCGCTCGTCGAGGTCTTCCCGAACTGCTCCCGTTAGCGACTCGCCTCTTCAAGCTTCTTGAGCAACGTCTGGAACCACTCGAAGGAGCCGGTATCGCGATTGCACCAGATGAAGTGAACACGACGGAGGGCGCCGAGTTGACGCTTCTGCTGCATGTACCTGCGGGCGAGCATGAGACCCAGTGAGCTCTAGCTCAGCGAACAGGTCAACAGAGCTCACCAAATGTTCTTGAGGATGGAAGCGAAGGGCGTGACTCCGATGCCAGTGCCGATGAGGATCGCGACTGTAAGCTCGGCCGCTCGTCAGCTCTTTCTCCAAGCTCGCTCGATGCGAGGACACACCCTCGCTCTTGAACACATCCTCAGCGGGAGCTCCAAAAGGTCCATCCACCTTGATAGCAGGCAATCTCCCCGCCGCGAGCAGAGCAGCTCCGACGTCGATAAACTCGGCGTCGCCGTAGTCGTTGCCGCCTTTCTCGAGCGAGTCGCGACGGCCAGCCGTCTGCGTGATCTCGGCAGCGAGGGAGAGGGTGCATCCAAGACGTTCACCGAGAGCTCTTCGCGAGCGAGAGAAGACGGGAAGGGTCAGCTCCGGCTTTCGAAGATCGCCGAGTTAGGGAGAGAAAGCTCACTGAGTCCAGTCGCCAACTTGACGGATGTGAACCGAGACGTAAGAGTCATCGGGAGCCGAAGAGATGGTGAAAGGGTGCCACTGGTAGGCGCTGACCTCTGGGACGTTGAGGAAGAGCCACTGGCCGGCCTTGTAGCGGAAGGAAGGCTTGGTGAAGCGAAGCTCCATCGCGCCCGAAGGGTGCATGAGGACGCCGACGAGGGAAGTAGCACGACGAGCTCGAACCTGTGGAACGAAGGGAGGTTAGCCAAGCGGAGCGGACGAGCGAGGACCGCCAACGGCACACCTCGCGCACGACTCGCTCGATGAAGTAGGCGATGCCGCCCCAGATGGTCCAGTGCCACGTCTCGTAGCCCAAGCACCTAACGGGTGTATCAGGAAGAGCACCGCGAACGAAGCAGCCGGCTGTGGGGGGGAGGAGGCGGATGAGCGAGCGCCGACACCGAGCGCCGAGCCTACTCACTGGCGTGGGTGTAGAGACCGAGGAGGAAGAAGAAGGTCTGTTAAAGAGTCGGCGGTCAGAGTGACTTGCGACAGCATCTCCGAGACAACTCACCAAGTGATGAGTGTACCAAAACGCTTCGAAGCATTGAGTCCTGATCTTGACGTGCGCCGTGGTGTAGATGAAGAACATGAGGAGGAGCATGACGTGGCCAGTGAGAGCTCCAGGTTGGGTGTACATGATCGCCCACGCTGTCTCTTTGCGAACCTGCGAGCGCTCGACGTTGATCATGTTGACGTCTGCAGGAGAAGCTCGGCGTTAGCTCGAGCGGCGGAGGGACAGTGAACCACAGCTTGCAGTGAGCGGTCGTGTGCACGATGGTAAAAAACAAGGTGCTGTAGGCGATTTGACGGTGAAACCAGATGTTCTCGTCGAGAGGGACGAGGGGCGCGACGATGGGGCGGAAGGCGCGAATGATGTTGCGGAGGACTGTACGGCAGTCAGCTTCTCGATCCGCCTCCCTCTCCTGGAGTCAGTTAACAGCCTACCGGGAAGCACGAGAAGCAAGCCGTCGATGCCGAGGCAGAGTCCAGCTCCGCGAGAGACCCACACCGAGAAGCGCAGCTTGTTGAGCCCGGCGAGGCGGAGGTCGTTGGACTGTGATGGCTCATCATGAGCTCGCCCTCGCGCGTCGAAGATGATGTTACTCACTTGCTTGAGCCACCCGTAGATGAAGACTCCGATATGGCCGAGGTAGAAGCTGCAGAAGGGGATGGCTCCCTCGTCACTCGGGCTTTCGAGCTCTCTACCGCCCCTTTCCTACGATTCAGACACTCACAAGATGTTCCATAGTAGCCTCCCACCCGTAAGCTGGCGCACGTACCAAGGAGTAGCCATCGTCCGAGCTGTCGAGCGTTTTGCGAGGGCGGTCGTGAAGGAGCGAGAGGGAGCGAAGAGGATAGTGTGGGAGAAGAGCGAGTGGGTAGCTGGACGAATCTGTAGTCGAGCAGAAGCTGAGGAAGGGGGTCGAAAATCGAGCAGAGGGGCCGGCCCTTGGTGAATGGTAGGAGGGAAAGAGACGAGCGAGCGGACGTCGCTCGACTTGCTCCCTCGCGTAGACGGCTAGCGACCATCGCCGAGGGTTCTACTTCACGTGCAGAGAGCCTGTGTAGTCTGCTGTAGGCCTGCAGTTCTCGTCTGCACCTCGATCCTGTCGGTCGACGCTTCGACCCCCTCTCCCCCACTGCGCGAAGCGAGTGCACGAGCCTTGTTTCTCTCTTTGCCTTCGCCCACATCGTCGAAATCGCTCGCCAGTCGACAGAACGCTGTAACCGAGCAGGATGAGCTCGACGAGCAAGGATCCACCTCTCCTCGCCACTCGCTCCTCCTCCATCTTTGTCCATTCGCACTCCACCGCCGCCAACTACCACGCTACCCTTTGGCCAGCGCCGGGAACCGTCTTCTGGAGAATCTGGCCGGCTGTACTATTCCATACCATCTTCTGCGCTGTCATCGTCTGCATCACCGAGTTCACCGTCTACAACCTCGCCGCTCCCGGGGTCATGCTCGTTCGCTCTCGCTTCTCTCTCCGCTCAGGCTGCAGCTAACCATCTCTCTCACCCTTAGACCGTGCTGGGACTCGTTGTAGGATTCGGGATCTCCTGGCGTGCTTCCCAAGGCTACGCCAACTTCCAAGAAGGGCGTCAGCAGTGGTCGCAGGTGATTCGGGGCTCGAGGACTCTCGGCCGACTGTGCTGGAATCACGTCCCCAAGAGACTCGTTTCGACTTCTCACGACCAGGAGAGGGACGAGGTGCGGATCCAGGCCGAGAAGAAGCGGTTTCTGGGTGAGCTGCTTTCAAAGAGCCGCAAGAAGGGAGCGGAGCTCACCTCGGCGACCTCGGCGTTCGCTTCGCAGGGCTCATCCAAGCGTTCGCGGTCGCTACCAAGCATGCTTTGCGCGGAGAAGAAGAGGGAATCTACTACGATGACCTCTACCATCTCGTTTCGTGGCTTCCTCAGGTGAGCGAACCTGCTCATCGAGCCTTCAACTTTTGCCGACCCATTTCTCTCCAGTTCCATCCACGCTCGCGCACTCCCTCCGCCATTTACATCCCCACCAGCTACACTTCCTCTATAAACACGTCACCTGTCGACAACTACTTCGACCTGAACGGCCTACGTCCCTCCATCTCGGCGTCTACAAAAGGTCGATCGCCCAGCCGAGCTCCCTCCTCGACCCCCTCCCACGCCCAAGCCGTTAGCGAGCCCATCTACGGCACGTTCGAGCGCTGTCATACCAGCCCGGCTCACCAACCCGACATCCATGCGCCGTCCCAGCCCCTCCTGTCCTCCCAACCCAACACTCCTCCCCGCCGAGCAGCCATTTGGGACCTACTTCTTCCCTACGCCATCTTCAAGAGCCTCGTGCGCTCAAAGAAGTCCGAAGATGAGCCTCTCATCCACGACAGCTCGACTATCCACCGCCACCACACCATTTCACGCCCTCATCGCCGAGTGACGCCCGATCCCAAGCCCAAGGCAAAAGTCTCTGGCGCTCACGTACTCGGCGGCGTGCGCAAGTTCTCACCCGAAGTCATCCACGAGAAGGACGAGAATCTTCCTCTGTTGATTCTCGGCGAGATGAGCGAGTATGTCGGCGTGTTGGAGAGGAGGGGAGTGAGTGGAGCGGTGACGGGAGGAATGTACGCCGGTTTGCAAGGGTTGGAGGAAGCGTTGACCGGTGAGTTGTACAACCCTGGGTACTCACAGCTCTGCAGCATGATTTGACTCCTCTTCACCCGCAGGGATGGAGAAGATCCTCACTTCGCCTTTGCCGGTCGTCTATTCCGTCCACCTTCGCCAAACGGTGAGCCCGTCCTGCTCTTCACTTCCTTATTCAACCATTCTCCAATGAGCTGACTACCCCTCCGTCCTCGCCGCAGGTCTGGATTTACCTCCTCGCCCTGCCTTCTCAACTCGTCGGTCAAGCCCACTTCTTCACCATCCCCGTCGTCCTCATCGCCTCCTTCCTCTTCCTCGGCTTGTGAGATTGCTTCTCATCTACTCTCTCTCTCCACTTGAGGCGCTGACCAACTGTCATCTCTCACCTTCCGTCTCGCATCACCTCCCCTGAACCGACTCTCGGCGCTCCCCCTCAGCCTCGCCGCCGGCGAAGAGCTCTCCTCTCCCTTCGGCTACGACGAGAACGACATCAACATCGACCTCCTCATCAACAAGGTCATTCACGCCGACTTGCACGAGATCATGGAGAGGGAGGCGCCGAGGGAGGGCGAGTGGTGGGTGACCGGTTGCGCCGAGAGTGCCGAATCGGAGGTTCAGGACGGCCATGCCGAGGGGAGGGCAGCTGGATAGGGTCGCACGCTTGCCTGACGAGGGCTGGAGGCTTGATCGGCGGGCAATGCCTTGATGCAGTAGTGAGGAGGGCACCGCCGAGCCAGAGGAGCAGAATCGTTTGCATTCCGACGTTGATGAGGTCAACACCCGCTCTAAAGTATCTGAGCAATTTCATTCGTATCTGTGCGCTGTAAGCTAGCGAGAGGCAGGATTACGACTGAGACCGAGCGAAGCGTATGAGGCGCCAAGTTATGAGGCGCCAAGTCCATCACGAGAAGTCAACTCACTCTCGTTTTTGACACATGCTTTCCATCTCGTTTTAGACACTTCAGCAGCGGTACTTTACTCATACAAAGGGGCGCTCTCTCAAGCTGCAATGGACTACTCTTGAACCACTCCATCGCCTTACAACTTCCCCTCTCTCTTGGACCCCTCCACAACGCACAACAACTCCCCCAGCAGTCGAAGGGCTCCATCGAACCAGCCCTCCTTACATCCTCCCTGCACACGAGCTTCTGCATCACCTCTTCCCAACATCCACCCCTTCGCCGACGGGGAAACGAGCAAGTACTAGTTCGGGCCGAGCTCGATGAGGTCTTGAAACGAG
>MWVB01000177.1:0-11374 GCA_003054985.1 Leucosporidium scottii
CTGTGCAGCTTCCTCGCTGCTCGATATCCATCGTTGTACAAGGTCACGCGATGCTCCTTTGACGCGGAGAAGGAAGAGACCTGGGGAGACTCGATAGCGGGACAGCAGGCTGGAGCCGTCATCGGTGTCGAGAACTCGGCGACGAAGGAGCGCTTTGAGTGGAAGGCGGAGAGGGAGCGAGAGGGGGAGGAGTGGAATCCAATGAGGGTGGCGGGACGTACGTGGAGGCGCTCACCAGAGCAGTACGTTGAGAGCAGAAGCTGACGCTCCTCCCTCTGCAGTGCTCGTTCCCGACGATCTCGCGCTCATGGTCGAGGACGACAACGGGGAGTACGTTCTTCGTGCAGGATCTATCGCTACTGCTGGTGAGCTCCTCCTCCCTTTTCCACCTTCTCTGAAGCCGCCGTTGTCCCCTCACGTTCGAAGTGAAGGGCGCTTTCTTTGCGAGCTCGGCGATGGCTCGACACCGTTTCTCCCGCTGACCCCTCGCCCATCATCAGGCAGCTGGAGACTCGAAGACAAGATTGGTCGTACTTTACACCTCATCCACACCCAAGGCCACGACGTTCCTGGCTGGAGAGACAAGCTCAAGTCGTCGATGGAGCGCTTCTTCGTTCGGATGCGGGTCGACAAGCCTGTGGAGCGCAACAACGTGCGTGGGCACTTCACTTGAGTCTCATCACATTTTGCTGACGCTTTTTGAACCGTACAGTACTTCTTCCAGACCTGCCCCTCTCTCCCTTGGGCTTCGGCTCAAGGTCCCGAGGAAGCTTTCGACATGCACACGCGTGTTCCCAATCCCGAGCTGCTCGCCAACTCTTCCGAACCTCTTTGGCAGCCCCACGGACCAGCTACGGAAATCGAAGAGGTCTGGTTCCGCACTGAGCGACAGTCACTGAGAAGGCTTCCGCGCCGAGGAGCGATCTTGTTCACCATCAAGTGAGTTTCGAGAATGACAGAGCCGGGAAGTGGAAGCTGATCTTTCTCTCGTATCAGGAGCCAAATGTTTCCCGTCATCGAGATGGCGCGAGAGCCTGGAGTGCCCGGGCGGTTGGCTTCGGCGATTCGAGCAAGTCTCTTACTTTCCCACATCGGTTGAGCCAGCTACTAACCTTCTCTCGCACACCAGAGCTGGCCGGAGGATGTCATTCGCTACAAAGGAGGATCTCATTGGATCCCGCTCTTGCTTTCCTACCTCGACAAGGAGCACGCCGAGCAGTTGAGGAAGGGTACGATTGCGCTGGATGAGAACGGCGCGGTGTTGGGAGCCAAGGCGTACCCGTATTAGTGGTCGATGTTATAGAGCTTCTTGCACCTCGTTGGCTCAAAAGACTCATTTCCCTCGACACGGCTCGACGCTGCTCGGCGACGGCTTCAGGTCCATCGCCGACGTTATTTCTTAATGTAGATCGAGCCGCTGGCAAGCAGAGCTAGATGCGCAATCTACACGGAGCTGCAGTGCACTGCTCTGCGAGCACACTTATCACCGGCATCACTCTTCGCGACCTGAAAACACACGCGCTCGCTGCAGCTCGCGCTAGCCCTCTCCCCATCATCACCTCGTCTCTCAACCTGCTCGACTCGTTCTAATAGCCGCTCTTCTCTGCTGCGACCTACCCTTCCTTGCGCCTGTCTCGCTACACGAACGAACACTTCAAAGCTCGCGCCTCGGCGTCCCAAGCCAACGGATCACCTTCTCGCTTCTCCAGGCAACGATGTCGAGGCTACCAGCAGCAGCAGTCACTTCGAATAAATCCAATCCCTTCTCTACACCCTCTGTACGTCTTTTCGGCTCGCTGCAGTTCGTCACGAAGCCGTGCACGCGCTCACGCAACGCATCCCCCAGGATTCGCTCCTCTCGGCTTCGTCCTCGCCCTCGACCTCTCGAACGCCAAGTCCAGTAGGCACTACTACGACTGCCTCGAGCGCTCCTGCTCGTGGCGGACCGAGGCAGCGGGCGTACTCGTTGCGCGAAGGTCGAGGCGGACAGGCCGTCGGCGCTGGGGCTAGGGCGGGTGCGGCAGGTATGAGGGAAAAGCAGAGGCAGGGAAAGCAAGAGACGAGTCTAATGATGCCGTCGACGGGCCTGTGAGTCTGCTTTCAGTCAACGCAAGCTTTGAAGTAAAGCGCCGAGCTGATCTTCGCCCTTCCTCGCCGCCGCGCAGGAGTGAACAGGCTCGTAAGGATGCTAAGAAACTAGAGGTCAAGCAGAAGATAAAGCGGTGAGTATCCACTCAAGTTGTCTTGCCACAAGATTCCTTTGCGCTCTAGCCGCTGATTCGGCTCCCCTCCTCCCTCCCCTTGCCGCATTACAGCAACGTCTTCATGATGGTCAGCGCTATTGGCGTCGGTGGTATCATCACATGCACAATTCTAGGTATCAATGGCATGCTATAGGGCGGCGCGTAGAGCCACGAAGCTGTACATAGAGCATTTCGTTTGCGCCGAGCCGAACCGAGCCGTGAGGGCGCTGCATCTTGATCTGCTCCGGGTGCGCCCACGATCCACTTCTTTTCTCTACATCTTCAAGTTGTACTGACTCTCGGCTTTGTGCAGACAGCTGCTCTCAGGCGCCTTGGCCAACCAGCCAACCCTTCGCCCACCTCGTCCCATTCGGGCGGTCGAGCGGAGCCTCAACTCAGACCGCTTCAGGTCTGCCTCTTCCTTCGCCCTTTCTGGCCTCTTGCCACCCTTCAGCATCTCCTGCTGCCCCTTCTCGGTGCGCCTCGCTGCTCGGGAGTAGCTTTCTCTTCTCAGGCAAGGACTGGCTCCAAGCTCAATCGCCGACTGCCTCGGGTTCGGCGATGTCGATTGAACGCTCTCAAGAAGCTCTTTCCACAGGCTCCAATCCTTCTGTAGCTAGAGCCTTCGTCGATCATCCGGCGAAGGCGGGCAAAGTCGAAGAACGGGAGTGGCCGCTTTCCATCTCCTTCTCGGCCCTTCCTGATGTGCAGCAAACGGTGACGTCGACGAGATGGATGTAAGCTTTCGCTCCCGCTCCATTGGCGCATGGTACAGGCGGCAACGCGTTCGACTTGCTTCGGCTGAGCCGAGCTTGCTCCACCCCTTGGAGACGTCCTCGATGGCTGACGGCGCGGGGGAAGGACCAACGCCTCACTGGTTCGTGCGCAGGAAGCGCCGAGCTTGCCGGAAGGGTTTCCCCCCGCTCACGAGTCCTTTCACTCAAGCTGAGATGAAGGGACGATTGACCGAGCTCGCAGCCGCCTCCTCCTTCGAGGTTTTGTACTGCATTGCGATTAGTACCTACGATTTTTACAGTCTCTCACGATGGTGTCTTGGGACATGCGGGTCGTGGCTGGCAGAAGGAACTCTTGATGAGGTATAGTGGCCCCGCGTGGAAGGCGGGGAGCGGGATCACCTTCCTTTCCCAGCTCCCTCCTGTCATGATGTACAAGAGCATGGTTGAGGGTGGTGTTTTGTCCATCGTGTGTTTGTTTGCTTCTTTCTCTCTCACCCTCTCCTGCTCTGCACCAAGGTGAGTGTGAGAGATCCAGCTGCCAGCGCCCGAGACTGACCCGCCATCTCCGGCCTTTCGCAGCCCTCTCTTCGACCTCGCGCCTCATCTCCAACGGCAAGCCAGCAAGCTGCGCGCAAGCTTCACAGCTCGTGTTGATCCTTCTCTTCGTGAGTTGAGCTTTCAGCTTCACCCTCCTCGAGTGTCGCTAACCTCAAGCTGGACACAGCCTCTTCGCCGAGCTTTCGCCTCACCCTTCGTCTTCCAGCCGACATGTCACGATCAGCAGACCTCGAGTCTGTCCACCTGGTAGCGCGCTCTCCAAAGCCTCTTCATCAACTCACACGAGCTTCACTCGTCGTCTTTGAGCTCGTCAAGCCGTCTCCCGCTCAGACAGGTGAGTCTCGCCGAAGTCTCGCCGCTGGCTACGAACGTACGATGCTGACAACCCACCCTTCTTCAACAGTCTCTTCAACATTGTCAAAAACCTCTGTGCCGTCCGCACCTCGCTACCTCCCATCGCCGCCCTCCTACCCCTCATCACCCACCCTCGACCGTCGCTCCTCGTCCTCCTCCACCGCCAGCTCGACCGACTCCGCATGTAGTGAGCTGATGCAGGTCTGCTTGAATACTCTTGCCGAGCTCCTTGAGGACGAACCAACACCGCCGAAGCCAGAGTTGAGCAGGAGACCGTCGCGCCTCACCCCGGAGCAGGTCGAGGTTTGGAGCCGGATCGTCGAAAACGCCAAGTAGCTGAACAGAAGTCGAGATGTCGTCCATAGATTTTTTTTTCGTCGCCCGAGCAGTGTAGATAGTTGTTGTTTCGGGAGTGGCAGGGCTCGGCGGAGATGTCAGCTCCGGACGTGTTGTAACGAATCGTACCGTGTTCCAGCTCCTGGGCTACGTATGCGAGTGCATGTAGAAGGTGCTGGTTACGGCAAACCCGAGTTCATGAGCGAAAGGCAACGCCGTTCAGCACTCGAAGCAGGGTCTTTCGGGGCTCGGTGCCGCCGAAAAAACCTTTGCAGCAAGTACTGTAGAACGTTCACCTGAGACCCTCCGCGGCGCAGAGCAAATTAAGGACCAAACTACAGTACTCACCTACATCTTGTTCCGCCTCTGACCATCGGAAAAGCGAGATCGCCCAATTTCGGCCGAGGTTGCCGAGTTCCTTAACGCTGACGAGCGAGTGAAACGACCGGATGCAGCGCTTCTGTAGAGCAGCATGTCTTTCTCATCCATTGCGCAACGAGCACCCTTCTGCCTCTGGAGGCAACTGCCGAACTTGGACCCCTTGTTGCTCGCGAGCGACGAAGGGTGAAGCAGGATCGCCGTTCGGCTCGGTCCAGAGTCTAATTCCCTCCGAAGGCTAATCTAACTGTAATGAAGTTTCAAACATTCGAGGGGTAACTAACCGAATTCCCGGGTGCTTGAGGGCACTCTCGCTGTTTCTCTCTCTCTCCCTCCTGCCTCCTCGTTGCTCGTCTTTCTACTCGCTGGCTTCCTGTCGTCGTCTCGGGGCGCCATGGCGACGTCGTTCGGTCCTCATCAGGCCATAGCGCAGGGAGTGGTGCTGGCCTACTTCCTCGTGGCGCTGGCGTCAACCGCCGTAATGGCGGCGCAACGAACGCCTCCGCTGGCCGCCGTTCGTTGGATCAAGTGGATGAGGTTGATAGTGCTATGGCATCTCAGCGTCTCGTAAGCCCTTTCTGTGCTCCTACAGCTCGCCCAGCTGGCTCGAGCGCGTCCTGGCCCTCGCTAACGTTCGCTTCTTCTCGTTCCCGTCTAGCTTCGTGGCAATCCTCGGCATAACCCTCTGGATCTTCGGCATCGGCACTCAGGGAGCGCACTGTCAACAGACCTTCTTCCTCTTTGTATGCCTCTTCGCCAGCACCAAGATGCCGCTCCACCTCTTCCTCTGCGAGAGGGTGCACCTCGTCTACACGGCCGACGTGAAGAGATTCAGAGCGTGGCCCTACTGGTGTTTCTTTG
Organism: Leucosporidium scottii; assembly: GCA_003054985.1. Taxonomy (NCBI): domain Eukaryota; kingdom Fungi; phylum Basidiomycota; class Microbotryomycetes; order Leucosporidiales; family Leucosporidiaceae; genus Leucosporidium; species Leucosporidium scottii. The sequence goes on from MWVB01000177.1 coordinate 5,468, forward strand.
TCATTTGTTTGGCGGCGACCGTCATCGTCGTCTTTTGCTTTGTGAGTTCTGGTCGTTCGTTCGCCTTCGGACTTGCCTGACCCTCGCTGTCCTCAGCTCGAACGGGATGCCCACATCGACGTCGACGGCGTCTGCCACATCGGCTACTCGCATGCCCTCTCCTACGGCCTTATTGGAGCCTTGTTCGCCACAGAGGGGAGCGCCACTGTCGCTTTTCTTCTCCCCATCTGGCGATCTTCCTTCTCCAACGCTCGCGCGCTGGCCAGGCGCTCCACCATCTCATCCATCGTGGCTCTTCTTACCTCCCTTGGCAACTACCTTTACTTGCCTCTCGTCGGAGGCTCGGTGCAAGCCTGGATCTACGCGTGTTGCATTCTCGGCGACAGTGAGTGCTCCATCTGTCCGCTTTGCTTATGACTCTGAGCTGACCTGCTCTTTGAACCCGAACCACAGTCACTATCAACGCCTACGTCATGTTCTTCCTCACCACCTCGGCCTCCATCTCCCCCGCTCCCTCGCGCCCGCCCCTCGAAGCCAGCATCCCTTTCCATCTCGCGCTGGGCGGCATTCCGGCCGACTCCTCGACCCACAACCACGACAAAACGGACAACTCTCCTTTATCCTTCCAGGCAATGCTGGACTCGGAGGAACAGCCATATACCTTGGAGCTGAGAAGGGAGCCGAGGAGGGAGAAGTGCGAGGGGGAGCAGGCTGTTTGAGCTAGAGCTGTTTGAGCTAGAGCGAGGGCGTTTCTTATGTTCTCAGTCGCATTATCTTATCATTTGTATCGCTGAATATAGAGTATCGTGTTGTACACTACGCATCATTTCTCGACGAGAGCACAGCGAACAGTGAGCAGCAAAGCGTCAACCGAGTTCGCGATCTGGCAGCGTCTACAAAGCCCAAGGGGATAGAACGATAGGCTTGAGACGTCATCACGCTCTTCTACGCTACGGGCGCCGAATTCTCCTTTTCCGCCGCTTCCTGTGCCCTCAAAACGAACCCGGGCGCCTCCATGTCCGCGACCGAGTCGCTCGCCTGCAGGTGGACTTGATGCATCATGCGAGGGCCATATGAGCTGTTGAAGGAAAAAGATCAGCTACATGCTCCGCAAAGCACAGGGCGGAGTAAGACGAACGGAGGGTATTCGATCGCCGAGCTGAGAAAGGAGGAAGAGATCAGCAGGGTTGAAAAGAAGAAAAGACGGTGGAGTGGTGGCGGAGGGGTCAGAGTCAATGAAGGTACTGCCTGAGACCACGGTTGTACCAGACGACGATGTCTGTGGGCGAGCGCGGGCGTCAGCGCTCAGCTATTGTTCTTCAAGCCCAAAGCGAAAGCTCACCTCCTTCCTCCTGAGGACTGAATAAGATCCTGTCTTGCCTCAGATGCGGCCTCTGAAGCCTATCGAGGGTAGCTCGAACCTCTTCCAAGTCGTCGACGACCTCGAAGGGAGCGTCGGCCGAGCGACGAATGTGAAGCTTGCGAGCGATGATGGCGTGCACTTGGAAAGCAGGCTCTTTGGTGAGCGGGTTGATCCAGCACTGATGTATAGAGAGGATTTCAGCTGCTGATACGAGGGATCGAGTGCCGAAAGAGGCGAGAAGCTGAGGCCAAGAGCAACTCACCATCGGCAGCCTTTGCACCTTCTGTAACCCCTCTTCTCCGTCGGGGAGATCCACGATGTCCATCTCTTTGCCTTGCGAGACCAGGGAGAAGCCGCTGTTCTGTCCCTTGCAGTCCATAATCCACTCGTCTGCGAACGCCGAGCGAAGGTCAGCTCGAGTCTCGACGACAGCGAGTCTGACAAAGGAGGAAGCCTACAAGGGTTCGGCGCATACTCGATCTCACTGTGCAAGACCATCTGCTGATCCTCGGGGCTCATCTCGCGGAAGATGGAGGTTGAGTCCATGAAGGCGGTCCGGCCGGGCTTCGCGCCAGTGATTGTTTGCGAGCTGCCGTCGTCGAGGCGGATCGTGAGGGGAGGGCCGACGGGGAGCTGTTGTATGATGTGCAACGACGGGGAGAGGAGGAGAGAGCGGATCGGTCAGCTCGGCCGAGCAAGGATAGCTGCGAACGGCGACGACTGACCGTATGAGCCCACAGGCTGGTAACTCGAGCTGTATGGTTACCCTTGGGGAAGAGCTGCGCGTCCATGTGCCAGCGCTGGAACCTCGTACTGTGCTCCTTCTCCATCGTCTCCTCGTCCAGCGGCGTAAGATGGAAGCCTCGGTGGGAAGAAGCGGCGAGGGTGAGAGGCTCGGTGGTGCCGAAGTGTCCTGCAGGGAAGGTTCCTTGACCCACGAGACGGACCATGTCGACGCCGGGCACCGAAGGGAAGCCTGCGAACGCCGAAGCTGGTCAGCGCGAGCACCGAGGGCGAGTTTTGAGAGCCGACGTACCGAGGGTGATGTTCTGTCGACCCTTGAACGTCTTCTTGAGCACTTCTTCCTTGCCTCCGTGACCGTGCAGCCCGCTGGCCGTTCGGTCGAAGCGGCGGTTGAGCTCGTACTGCTTCTGAGGCTGCAGGTCCTTCTGCTTCGTGATGACGACGAGCTTGTGCGTGTAGAGGGCTTCCTCGATTTTGTCGAAGTCGGCATCTGCTCGGAGGATCATCAGCGGTGGGCATCAGAGCCAGCGAAACGGCGACCAACCTGAGAGATCGTTGAGATTGGCGCCGTGCACGTAGCAGCCGAAGCCTGCAGGCGAGTCGATAGGTTCCACGCTGAGAGCCATGTTGTACGAGTGCTTTATACTAGCGAGAGAGCTGCCAGGGAGAGCGAACCAGCGACCTCGCGATGAGGCCAGACACGGCCGAAGCGCGGCTGAGTTGGTGGACGGTCGAGATCGCCGGGAGAGTGCTCTACCGAGCAGGGCAGCTTTCCTGCATACGTCTGTAGTCGATCCCGAGTAGTAGCGACCGCATTGAGCGAGGAGCAAGAAGAAGCAGAGAGGCTCTCTCTCCGACCTGCATGTCGTCTCGTCCTCTGTGGCCCGCTGAGCCGTCGAAAGCTCGAGATGGTCACTCTATAGTCTACTGAGCCTAACAGAGACAAGATCCGTCCTCACCGAATGGACTACATCTTTCATACCCCTCGCCGACGGCTCTCTCCCCGCCTCGACCGCCTTTCGCCTTTCGCCTTTCTTCGTCCTTCCACTGCTTGCTCTCTTCTCTGATGGCCGACACATCGCAAATCAGGCTCACTGATCTCTCGGGTACTGTACCAACCACAGCCAACACCTCAGCCCGCTCGTCGTTTGAAGGAGAGCGCGGGGCAGAGCTGGAGCAGTCAGCACGTCCTCCGACGGATAGGAAGGTTGCTGAGGGTAAGTCAACAGCTTCAGAAAGCTCATGGCATGTCTACAGAGGCATTGCGAGGTCTGTACCGAGCTGATCGCTGTTCTTACTCGCAGCGTTCGAATCGTATCCCGATGGAGGCTTTCAGGCTTGGCTACAGGTGTTTTGCTGCTTCTGTATCCTGTTCACTACGGTCGGAGGGATCTACACATGTAGGTCAGGGCTTCTCATGGAGTACAGCTCCCTCCTCCTGCCCATCGCTGACCGTTCCTTCGGCGCTCGCTAGGGGGAGTCATGCAGGATGCTCTCTTCGAGAACGGAGTAGCGCCAAGTAGTACCCTCTCCTTCATTGGTAGCACGCAGGTACGTCTCAGCACCTCCACGAGCGCTGTCACCGCGCCTTTCAACCTCTGGCCTCCCTCTCTAGAGTATACTAGGGCATCTGCTGAAACGATTGCGTGTCCACAGGCTACACTACAAGCCCTCTTTGCCATTCCCATCTCGCGGCTGGTAGCAGTGTACGGCAATGTGCGTCTCTCTCGACTTTGCTCCCTCTTGACTCGACCGAGACCTTTTGACTGTCCATGCTGAGGCTCTGTCTCGCCCTCAACAGCGCCGAGTCGCCATCGCCGGCTCTATCCTTGCTGGTCTCGGTCCCATCCTCGCTGGCAGCTGCTCTAACAGCGTTCCCGGCCTCATCGTCACCGAGGTCACTGGCTCCCAAGTCCTCGACGAGTTGACATATCGGCTGACACCGCCTTTCGGTCTGTAGGGATTCATGTTCGGTCTCGGTCAAGCACTGTGCTTCTTCTGCGCCGCCACTCTGCCGAGCCAATACTTCGTCAAGCGGCGAAACCTGGCGTGAGTGGTTCGGTGCGCTTCGAAGAATCGCGGAAGCTGACCTCTCACCCCATCTCCGGCATCTTTACTCGTCCCTTCCTCTTCCTCGAACTCTAATCACTCTCCGCTCACCAATGCAGGACCGGACTCGTTTACGCTGGCGCAGGAGTAGGCGGAGCTCTCTTCGCCGTAATCCTTTCCGCTCTCGTCAAGTCTCGCGGCGTACCTTGGGCTTTCCGGATCATCGGCATCCTCTTCATGAGTATCAACCTGCCGTGCGCTTGGATGCTCAAGAGCCGTAACGCACGGATGCCGTGGAGGCGGAAGGAGGGAGACGAGAAGACGAAGCTCGTGGAGTGGTGAGTCGGCTGTGGCGGTAGCTCGCGGGCTGTATGGCTGACAGCTCTCTTGAATTACAGGGCCTTCTTCGAGGACCTTCGCTTCGTCCTCCTGCTCGCTGGCACTTGCCTTGCGATTTTCCCTCTCTTCGTGTAAGCTCACCTCCCTCTCGCGTCTCTTCTCTCGCTCACCCGCCTTCTCCTACAGTCCCCCCTTCTTCTTACCGCTCTTCGGCACCTCCCTCGGCCTCACCACGTCCACCTCCTCTCTCCTCCTCGCCGGTTTCAACCTCGCCTCGGCGCTCGGTCGGATCTTCTTCGGCCTGGGAGCCGATGCCATGTTCGGCAGCGTCAACTCGCTGCTACTCTGCATGTTCAGTGTTGCCATCTCGACGCTGGCGATTTGGCCGGTGGCGAGCAGTGTTGCGCCTTTGTGAGTTTGAATCAGCGCCGAGCCGGAGAGGTGGAGCTGACCCAAGCACAGGGCCGTCTTTGCTGTGGTCAACGGCTTCTGTGCTGGTGGATTCTTCTCACTGATGCCAGGAGTTATCTCGACTCTCTTTGGGTCAAAGAAGCTCCCTTCGGTGTTCAGCATTCTCCTCACCTCGTGGTCGCCAGGCTAGTAAGTCTCGGTCGGGGTACCTCTTGACGTATAGACTGTCCAGAGCTCTCGGGAATGCTCTATCGTCGTACGCACGCACGGGAGAGCGAGGTTCCCGGTTCGTCTTCAGCCTGTAGCCTCGGCGCTGACCTCCCCTCTCGCTCGTTCTGCAGCTTCCTGGGCGCCCCCATTGCTGGATATATCCTGCAAGCTTTCGGAGGACCCGACAAGGGCTATGAGGCCTTCCGACCTGCCATCTTCTACAGCGGAGGACTGAGTTTGATGGCGGCGGTTTTGCTGCTCGGCTGTCGATTGAAGGAGACGAGGGAGTGGAGGAAGATCTGAGCTGGGATTGTAGCTGTACGGTGTGAGTTGAGTGCCACCGAGCTGTATCCGAGCAGAAGAGGAAGCGACGAGCCCTCTCGAACTCTCGGCGAGCTCCGAGCTTCCTTCCCTCTCTCTCCCTCTCTCCGCCTCGCCCTCTTCGACTCGCTCCGCTGAGAGAAGATGACTTCGCTCGAGCGTTCGCCCTCGCCTTCGCCTTTTTCGCATGGTGAAGAGCCTCAGGATGCTACAGAACAGCAAGTCGAAGCTACACTTCAACAGGAGCACCCTCCTATCATTCGTCCTGTGCCCGTGACGCGTGAGTCTCGTCGTCGAGTGCGAGCAGGAGAGGGAGTGGTGCAGGGAAGAGAGGGAGATCAGGCTGCAAGGAAGAAGAGAGTTGACCTCTTTTGTACTCTCTAAAACAGCCTACAGCGTCTACAACCACCAACAGCAACCTCCCTGGTCGGCTTACGCTCCTCCCACTTCCTCCCAGCGCTCGCAGCTCG
>MWVB01000178.1:0-11203 GCA_003054985.1 Leucosporidium scottii
TTTGTTCTCGTCCATTTTGCACCCCTCGAGGCGCGTTCAATCCGCTTCGAAGTTCACTCTTTCCCATTCGGCGCCGACTTTTCTCGCTGGAAAATTTCTATTAACATGTACATCTCCCCGAAGGCTATACTTTTGCTGTATTTAGCTGTCTACATCAGCTGCAACACTGCATGTAGCTCATTATGCGATGAAAAGCCAGCTCGGCGATGACTTTGCCCGCTTCTCTCCCATCTCTCAGCTCTTTCATCCGATACAGATACAGGATGTACCTGTACTGCTCTGTAAAGCGTAACATTGCGGGGTGAAGCGGTACAATACAGATACGACGGTCAGATCCTGCAAGTTTTGTACTGTGTGGAGTCCAGGAGGAGGGCTTGAGAGCGGAAGGAGGAACGGGATTCGGTTCAGCTTAGCTTGAAGAAGGTCAAATTCTCGGGTCCGTTGGTGTCAGTATTGTTCAGTTCATCAGTGCAGTAGTCAGCCTGTGCAGCTTGATATTGATTCGAGCATCCCTCATCTCCTCCCAGGCGACTCGCGGAGCGAGAGAGCGAACGCCGAGAAGAGAGAGCCATGTCGACGCTGCCAGGGCTTCTGAGTCCCGAGCACCAACGCTATTCCAACTCGACACCTATCACACGGCCAGCCCATCGGTCCGAGCGAAAGGCGTGCTGTCAATGCATCAGGTGGGCGACGAGAACATGAGGATCCACAATCTGCGCGCCGCTGCCTGGAGCGGCAGCGGCGAGGGCAGTAGGTGGTCGTGTTGTACCATGAGAGTGATGGAGCTGCGTAGCAGGGAATGCACGGACATGATAGACAGAGGATCCCCGAGCATCTCTTCGGCGCAAATTAAATCGCAGCCTTCTCTTCTTTGCGCAAGGCTTTTGGCGAAATCAGAGTTGCAGGAGCATGGGTATACCACACCACATGCTGTTTGGCTACTCTGCTACACGTCGGAAACCTTTGCTGCACCTCGAGAGGGGCTTGAGCTAAACGGGGGGTCCGAGCGTCGAGCCAAAACGAGCTCTCCTGAAGATCAGCTGCAGCGCGTGTTTCGTCTCTTTCTCTCCTACCACATCTTGCTCAACTTTGAGGAGCTCTCCAGCTCTGATGACAAGGCTTGAGCAGCTCACTCTCAACGCTGTAGGGCGTTCCCTTCCGTCTCTCCCCCCTTCGCCTCTCCTTCTCCTATCCCTTCTCAATCTCATCTCTCTTCCACTCCGCCCCTCACATAGAACCCCAACTAGGTCCACACTCCCCCTCACCACACACCTGCCCTCCCTTGCCACTCCCCTCCCTCCCAGTCAACCCGAGCACGAGCGCCTCCTAACGAGGAGGGCGACTGCTCTACCCACGTCCTCGAGCTAGGCCACGGTTCAGTGTCGCGCGGTGAAGTCTTCCAGGGCAACTCCTAGACCCACCTCTCCCGCCCACCCCGCTAGCTAATATAGAGGACAGGGCGTCAAACCGGCTGGGGGATGAGGTGCGAGTCGACGAGGAGTCGCCGACTCGAGTTTGACAGCATCTGTAGCTGCTCAGGCTGGGTTGGCCGAGGAGTAGGTTCTGTTCAGATATTGTTTAGCTACCTCTCAAGACCTCAAGGCAGCATCAAAACGACTGAGACTGGGCGGCTCACTTCGGTGAGTCGCCCGTAGAAACTGGTTGCCGAGACAGGGTGAGCCCATGAAGTTCGTTCGGAGGGCTCTTACTTGACGAAGGGAGCTGGAGGCAAGCGATGGATATACAACGTATCAAGAAGTCTTTGCGAGACGTGGTGAGATCCTCGCGAGCCCGACAGCGGCAGCTCACGCTCGTTCAGCTCTCTCAACTCAACCTTCTACTCGCCGGCTCGCTTCGATCGTGTGCTGCTGCCTTACAGAGCGGTCCCTTCTGCAGCCTCCCCCGTCCTTCCGGATTTATATCGAGTGCAAGCGTCGAGAGCGCATGTTGAGAAGATGAAACACCGAACCCGCCCTCGCCTCGGTGCTCGCGGAGGAGCATCCAGAGCTTGGGAGACTGCGCTCTTTGCAATTACAGCCTCCAAATCTTGACCGTGTTATCGCGCCCTCCCGACATCAAATAGCTATCCATGAAGCGCAACCGCTCGACGGGGCTCGTGTGGCCGTTGATCGTGAGCGCCGTGTGCTGCAGAGTCGTGCGGTTGAAGTTCTGCAATGGGTGGAAGGGAGCGGAAAAGCTTAGTGTGAGCTCAGAGGAAAGGAGCAAGTGTATAGGCACACCCGAACGCCGTTCTCGCCCGCGGCGGCGACAATCTTGCGGCTGTCGAACTGCAGGCCAGTGATGGGGTGCTCGTAGCGGATGGTGTCCGAGATGGAGCCGGTGCGAAGGTCCCAGATCTGTAGCGATGTAAAGGAGATCAGCGAGAGCGCCGAGCCGGGAGGAAGACGAAAGGACACCTCACCCGAATCGACTTGTCGAGACTGCCACTGACGAGGTGCATCTCGTCAAATTGAACGCAAGTGACGGGACCCGTGTGACCGACGAGAGTGCGATGAGCTTGTCCCGTTCGCACTGCGATGAAGGTCAAAGGTCAGCTTGCAGCTCGGCGAAGAGAGAGGGAAGCGAGGCGAGCTTACTATCCCACATCCTCACACATCCATCGCCAGTACCACTCGCCAGAGCATATCCCCAGAACTGCACTCCACCAACGAAATCGTCGTACATCTCCCAACTGCCATCAGCGTAGGTCGTCGTGGTCGGACTCTGACCGTAGCCCGCTCCTCCTCCACTACCGGGCGATAGGAAGCTACTGCTCTGTCGACGGAGGGCGCCGAGGGATTTACGAGGGGAAGAGGCGGGAGTGGAGTAGCCCGAGTCGTCGTTCGAGTCGGAGCCGAGGGTTTGAGAGGCGAGGGGGTTGGAGATGGCCCAGAGGATGTCCATCGTGAGGACGCATTGGCCGGTTTGCAGGTCCCATTGACGGAGAGTACTGTCGTTTGAGCCGGTGACCTGTGCGAAGTAGGAGGAAAGAGGTCAGCGCCTGGGCGAGCGAGAGGAAGCGAACTCGACACTCACCAGGCAAGATCCATCAAAGTAGAGGCTCGTAACGGCCTTGGAATGACCATCCAACGTCTTGACGCAAGGTCCTTGCTCCTTCTCCTTCTCGGTCGAAGCGCTCGGTCCTTCCCTCATCATCCCCTCGTCATCCTCTCCCGCCTGACCGTTGACGAGGCCAGCTCCACCACCGCCAAAGACGTCGTCCATGGGATTGTTGACCCTGCCGAGTAGGACATTCTCCATCGAAGTGTTGATGCTGTCTATCTCGGCTGTTGGCGAAGCAAGGGGAGCAGGGAAAGCAGCCTCGGCGGCGTCGAGGTCCCAGATGCGAATTTGGCCATCCTCGCCTCCCGTGACGCAGACGGAGGACTCGACTTGCAGGACCTTGACGGTGCCGCGGTGGCCCTTGAGGTAGCCCATCTCGTCGCCGGTGGTAAGATCCCAGAGGCGGACGGATTGGTCATGGGAAGCGGTGACGCCGACGCCGTAGGGCTCGGAGAAGTCGAGGGCGGTGACGGGTGCGAGATGGCCGTGAAGGGTCTGTGCAGGATAAGGAGTTTAGCTGTGAGCGTGTGAAGAGAGAAGAAGCTCATACACACCATGAAGGCGACGCCGCTTGGCAGCTCGTCGTGCTCGCTCGGGAAGAAGGCGGGTCCCTTTCGTCTCCTCGAGCTGGTAGATACGGTGCGACCTTGTTTGCTCTCGCCTTGTATCCTGATGCGCTCTTGGATGCCCTCGACTGTGGGTGGAGAGAGAGAGATAGAGAAATCAGCGCGACGATCAACCAGCGCCGAGAATTCGAACTCACGCTCATCCTCCAACTCGAGCTCCTCCTCTCGCAGACCGAGCAGATTCCTCCGTAGTCCCTCGCGGATGGCGTCGAGAGCGGCAATCTTCTTGTCGACCTCGGAGATCTCGCCATTGAGGAGAGCCTGTCGAGTAGAGAGCGAGAGTTAGTCGAAGCTCAAAAGGTCGGCCGAGGAAAGACAGAACCCACCCTCCGAACCGCCACATTGCTCATATCCTCTCCCACCGCCTTGGCATCGGATTCCAACTCCTCCAACGACAGCTCGGGCAAATTGAGCTCTTCCTCGACGGCGGCCTGACCGGATCTTGCGCCGAGACTGCCTCCTCCACTGAGCAGCTCACTCTTCCTCCCTGCACGCTTCTTCCGTTTTGGTACGGTGCGGTTGATGCCCAACTCGCTCAATCCATCGCCATCCTCGTCGACGCCGCCGAGCATCCCTCGAGCCTTCTCCCCTCGCTCCTTCAATCCGAGTTTCCCTCCATGTTCCAATCCTAACGCCTGCTCGCCTAAACCCGCACGCTTTCGCCGCCGATCCAAGCGGGAAGACCGAGCTGCTGGAGTTGTAGCGAGGAATCCTCGAATGAGAGGGACTTGAGAGTCGGGCGAGGGAAAGTCGATGCGCTGTTGGGTGCGGTTGAGGGCGCCATTGGTGGAGGAGAGGTCGAAGGGAGCGGGAGGGACCTCCATGCGTAGTAGATCCTCGACCTTTTCGCGAATGTAGAGCGAGTTGCTATCCTGGAGGTTGGCGGCGGCTCCCCAGCCCAAGCCGAGGCGAGAGCGGAGGGAGGAAGAAGTGTGGCCGAGAGCGGTGGCTGAGCCGCGGGAGGAGAAGTGAGGGGAGGAGAGGATGGTGGGGTGGAGGATTTGAGGTGCGAGGTCGCTGAGGAGGGTGGTGGAAGTGGAAGGGGTGAAGAGGGAGCGAAGGGCGGAGACCGAGTTGGAAGAGCCGTGGGTAGGTCGCGATGAGGGCTCCTCTTCTTGCTGTTGTCGTTGAGTGTTGCGTCGCATCTTTGAGGGAGGGCGGAAGGGGTCAGCACTTGGGCGGGAAGAGGATGCGAGTTGGGACAGCCGGAGTAGGCGTCAGGTTGGAGGTGTGTAAGAGCAGGAGGAGGTTGGGGTTGCGAGTGGGCTGCAGCTCCACTCCACTCCGAAACCCTTGTGCTGCTGTACAGCTGCCCCCCCGCTGTCCCGAGAGGTGACTCTTTGGAGATGACGCGCGAGGAATCGAGAGGGAGAGTGCAGCTCACCTGTAGGCTGTTACCGAGCAGTCGTATATCGGGAGCTAGTAGATCTGGGCCCTGCTAGCTGTGAAGCAGCCCGAGAGAAGGGGGCGACGGGGAGACGGCGGGAGGAGCCAAGTCGGGAGGATCCTCTTGAGCTCTGCCTCTCGCGTGTGAGAGGATGTGATTTGTGGGTGGTAGAGAGAGGTCCCTGTGCTCCGATGAGCTACAGAATTGTAGTAGTAGTGAACGAGGTGGAGAAGTGTAACGAGCGAAGAGGTTACAATTCAACCCAATGTAATGGCACTTCGACCTTTGAGACGGCGGAGGGCGACTTGGGCAGGGTTGCTCTCCCACTCTCATTCGCTCCTCAGGTGTACCGTCCTACAGACTCGCTCGTCTACTTAGCAGTCGCCCCTCACTTGGTCTCTCTACCTCTACCAGGCTACACAGTCCAGCTCAGCTCAGCCCTCTCCCTCCCTCCCACTCTCTCCCTCTGCCTCTGCCTCTTCTCACTCGTTTCGTTTCGCCTGCTCTCAATGGGTGTCTGCCAGAGCTGCTGCGGTAGGTTATATATCCTAGCACCACAGAGAGCTACTAGCTACACTAAAGCTGACCCTCTTGCTTCTCCTCTACCTCCCTACACCTCACCACGTTCCCCTCTCTCTCTCTCTCTCCCCACTACAGGAGGAACCAACAACTCGGCTTCCTACGAGCCATTGCTCCTCGAGAATGAACGGGAAGCTGTAGCAGACTTGCTTCAATACCTCGAAAGTGAGCTCTCTCGTCTCTCCTTCCCACCACCAGACGCACGCAATCTCGCCTCGTACAACTAACTACTCCAGCAGTGAGGGCAACACTGCAGGTTGAGGCGCCACCTTGTAGCTTATCAGAGGGAGCTCCAGCTCCAGCGGATCATGCCGAGCTACTGAGCCTCTGCTCGTGTGCACGCACGCTTCGAGCAGAGGGCGCACTCGATCCCCTTTCAAAGCGGTAGCGGGTTGCTCAGTCGTCTGACTGCTGAACGAGGCAGGGCTGTAGGGAAATATGCGGAGCTTGGGCACAGATCCATACCTGTACTGGAGTATCGAGCTGATCCTTTGCTTCTCTTCCATCACTCGCATCCTTCGGCGTCCCTTCCCCATTTCCAATCCCAACTCGCTGCCTCTCTCTCTACACCACACCAGACCGCTCCGAGACCAACTTCTTCACCGGCGAGCCTCTTCGGGCCCTCTCCACCCTCTCCTACTCGGAGAATGTCGACTTGCAGCGTTCCGCCGCTCTCGCCTTTGCCGAAATCACCGAGAAGGTACGTTGGGAGCGTTCGGCTTTGCATCGAGGTGAAAGGACGGAAAGGGGTGGGGTCTGGAGGATGGAGGATGGATGAAGGTGGACGGATCCCGGTGATGGAGATCTGCTGGGCTTGGGCATGCGCAGAGGACGGCGAGGGAGGGAAAGGCGCCGAGAGAGAGCTGATCCGCAGCCTCATAGAGACGTAGCCGATGATCCGCGACTGACCGCATCTTCCCACCAACAGGACGTTCGTGAGGTCTCGCGCGAGACTTTGGAGCCCATCCTCTTCCTGCTGCAGTCGCACGATGTCGAGGTTCAACGCGCCGCTTCCGCCGCCCTCGGCAACCTCGGTGTGAACAGTGCGTGCTCTTGTCTCCGTCTCCCTCGGGAGCACATCACCTGACCTACTCCACCTACAGCCGAGAACAAGGTCACCATCGTCAAGCTCGGCGGACTCGAGCCTTTGATTCGTCAGATGCTGTCCCCCAACGTCGAGGTTCAGTGCAACGCTGTCGGCTGCATCACCAACCTCGCTACTCACGGTGCGGCTTATCAATCGATTACTCGTTTTGACTACCACTCACCCCTCTCTCCGTCGCAGACGAGAACAAAAATAAGATTGCCAAGTCGGGTGCTCTTGTTCCCCTCACTCGTCTCGCACGATCCAAGGACATGAGGGTGCAGAGGAACGCTACCGGTGCTCTCCTCAACATGACCCACTCGGGTGAGTAGCTATGAGCTCGGGCGACGGACTTGGCAGCTGACCCTTTCTTTGTTCATCGCAGACGAGAACCGCCAGCAGCTCGTCAACGCTGGAGCCATCCCCGTCCTCGTCAACCTCCTCTCCAGCCCCGACACCGACGTTCAGTACTACTGCACCACCGCCCTCAGCAACATTGCCGTCGATGGTGCGTTTCGGTTGACCTTGAGCGATGAGACGAACTCGAGCTGACTTCCGCGCACCCACAGCCAACAACCGCAGGAAGCTGTCGCAAAGCGAGCCCAAGCTCGTGGCCAACCTCATCAGTCTCATGGACTCGCCGAGCCTCAAGGTTCAGTGCCAAGCCGCTCTCGCTCTTCGCAACCTCGCCTCGGACGACAAGTACCAGCTCGAGATCGTTCGCAACCAAGGTCTTCCCGCCCTCCTCCGTCTCCTGCGCTCCTCTTTCCTCCCTCTCATCCTCTCCGCTGCCGCCTGCGTTCGCAACGTATCGATCCACCCCTCCAACGAGTCGCCCATAATCGAATCGGGATTCCTCGCGCCCCTCATCGACCTCCTCGCCTACGACGAGAACGAGGAGATTCAGTGCCATGCCATCTCGACCCTCAGGAATCTCGCCGCTAGTTCCGAGGGCAACAAGAGGGCCATCGTCGAGGCTGGTGCCGCCGAGAGGATCAAGGAGCTCGTCCTTCATGTTCCCGTCGCCGTGCAGAGTGAGATGACGGCTTGCGCTGCTGTTCTCGGACTGAGTGGTGAGTTTTTGACACCTTGCTCGACTCGAGGAGATTGCTGACCCGCTCCCCCTACCAACAGAGGACATCAAGAGCGAGCTCCTCGACATGGGAATCTGCGAGGTTCTCATTCCTCTCACCGCTTCCCCCAGCGTCGAGGTCCAGGGCAACTCGGCTGCTGCTCTCGGCAACCTTTCCTCCAAGAGTGAGTTGGTGGTTGAAGCTCGCCGACCTAACGCTGATCTCTGCCTTTCCTTTCCCCAGCCGACGACTACTCGGCCTTCAGCGCCGTTTGGACCGAGCCCGAGGGAGGACTTCACGGCTACCTCGTTCGCTTCCTCGAGTCGCAAGACACTACCTTCCAGCACATCGCCATCTGGACCCTCGTGCAGCTCCTCGAGTCTGGAGGTGAGTCGTTTCGCTGCGCGCTCGAAAAAAGCTCTAGCTGACCCCTTCTCTGCAGACCCCACTCTCGAAAACCAGATCCGCGCCTCAAAAGACCTCATCCCTCTCGCCACCCACCTTTCGACTCTCTCCTCGAGCGAGTCGCAGGATGGCGAGGCTTCCCACACCGAGGGCTCGGACGACGGCGACGCAGATGGAGGAGAGAGTGAAATTCGTGTGCTCGCGAGGACGGTGCTCGACCTGTTGGAGGGCAACTAAGGGTGGTCTCGAGAGCTGGATACCCCCATATTTGCACTTCCTCCCTTCCCTCTTCCTTATCAACCCCTCCCCGAGCCTCGTCGAGCTCTTGCCCTCTTCTCTCTTTACCGCCTCTGCCCCTCACTCACGCCCTCGTCTCCCTTCACGAAGTCTTTGCCCCCTTTTTTTCTTGCTCTAATCGGTTTGCTGTTTGTAATAATCACGCGGATCCATCGTCTCCTTAGGCCGAGAGAGATGCGCGAGACGGCACTGAAGATTCGCCAGAGACTGACCGCCCTGCTCGCATCACGAGACCGCTCGCCACCCAGTCCGCGTCGGCTAAGATAAGATGGTAGTGACCGATACTAAGTGAGCTACGCTCCCCCTACTTGGCATCCTCCGCCTTGCGCTTCTTGGGAGGAGCCTTTGAGAAGAACGAGTCCATTGTCTTCATGCCCTTGACATTGACCTTCTTGAGAATCTCCACACCGCGAGAGCCCTTGGCAGCGAGCTTCTTCTTCTTGGCTGCCGCTGCAGCGGCTCCTCCGCCGTTGCCGCTCGACTCTTCTTCGCCGAGCGAGGCGGCGGAGGATGAACGGCCAGGGAGATAGGTCGAGGAGAGGACCGAAGATTTCGTTTGGGTGGAGAGGTGCTTGGTGAGGGCGGGGAAGCTGTGTGGTGGCGAGTCAGCGGACGATACGAGAGAGGGCGAGACCGCGAACGCACGAATAGTCGGCGAGAAGCGAGTGGGAAGTGGCAGGCGGGAGGTAGTTGGAGAGGATGCCAAGAACAGACTTGGCGCGAGTCTCTGTTGCGAGGTAGATCGGTCAGCTTTCGCAATGAAGAGCAAGTGAGCGAGAGGAACTCACCAATCTGGATCTCGGCGCTCATTCCCTGACCATCTCCAACACCTTCCCTTCCCAGACCACGCGATACCGTAGGATAGACCTTCTCTCCAGCCTTGAACTCGGGTGTTCCCTCCTCCGTCGGCGTCACGCTCCCAGCGGCCGTCTCCTCCTGCACTTTGGGCGTCTCCGAAGCTCGGCCAAGCTGGACACTTTCCAAGGGACCGAAGATGCCAGTGACGGGGTCGGTGAGGAAGTCGATCTTGGATTTGAGCGTGTTGGTGACTAGGGCTGAGCTGAGGCGGTAAAGGAGCGCGCCGTTGTGTTCTGCGCGAGAGAGATGGATCAGCGCTCTCCCTCTTTACCGCTACTCCCTGAAGAGCCAAGATTCTGGATATGGTGAGTGAAGCTCACCTTTTGTTTCGCAGACCTTCTCCATTCGCTGACGCACGCAAGTAAGCTGTCCGAAGCGAACAATATCATCGCCGAACGACTGGTCCTCGTCTTCCTCCTCGTCCTCCTTCTTGCCCTTCTTCTCCAGTGGCGAGGTAAAAGAGAGCTGTGATGCGGACTCCCAGAGTTCGTCTAGAGGGAGGAAGTGTGGTGGAAGAGCTGAGAGAAGCGCGATGATGAGGAAAACGGGGTCGAAGGGAGTGAGGACGGAGAGGGAGCCGTCTGTAGAGCATCACGCGTCAGTACTTGGCACAGCGGAGTTGCTCAGAATATCTACTCACCACTCAGCACCTCCTGCTCGACAAAGTAGGACCTCGCCTTGTCCGAGTCGGGCTTGACGGCTTGCAGCTCGAGCAGTTGGTCCCGAGGCGCGCCCGAAGCTGTCGAGTCTGCGGAAGCGGGCATGAACAAGGCGGGTTGGCCTGTCGAATCGAGAAGCGTCAGCTTATGCACCGTGGCGTGCCGAGAGAAGCGAAGAACGAACGAGTCCGAGGGTGAGGCAGCCGAAGAAAGCGCGAGCCGTCTTGGGTCAAGACTCCGGTCGGAGTAAGCAGCACATGCTTCTTGCTGATCGTCTGTACCATGCTGGGTGGGTGCTGAGACGAGAGAGGGCGAGGAAAGGGGCCGAGGACTGGAGCCGAGACGCGTGAAGATGGTGTGCTCGGGAGATGTAGCTCGTTCTGTGTGCAGCCGAAACAGGTCAGTTGGAGTTCTGAAACCTAGCGGAGCAATCCTGCTTGTCGTGCTGCTCCCTTGCAGCACACTCCTCCTTTCCCCTTCAGCTTCCAGCACGCGTCTCGCCGCCTCTGCCTCCTCCTGCTGAAGCCACCGCCAGCACAAGCGGAGGCGCAGACCCCTACTCTGTACATCTATATACGCCTAGCCACGGCGTCGAAAGGCGAACACGACGTACGAATGAAGTGACGGATTCGGGAAAGAGACGCGGCGAAGGTGAGATGCGCTCTGTAGCCTAGGCGAGGGTAGAGACGAGCGGACTGTGAAGTGGGGTGCAGACGCCGAGAAAACGCGACGTGAGGTGTGCTCGAGGGGAGAGAGAGGTATAGGGAAGAGGTAGAGAGTAGCGCAAGCTCGTCGCGTTTGGCCTCGAGGCCTAAGGAGGCGAATGTGAAAGTGCTGCGAAGCACTTCATCTTCAGCACTCCAAGCGAATGCGAGGTCAGTCGAGTGTACAGAGCCGAAAAGCGAGTCTACATAAGATCACAAGTGAATAGGTTGCGTGCTTGAGGTAAGGGGTGGAACTCAGCGCCGAGCGCCGAGGTCGATGGCGGCTGGGGCAAACAAGGGGGGCCAAGCTGTCTCTTGCATTCCAAGTACTCTACTACAGAGCAGGACAGCTCCCGTAGCCAAGTGGCAACTTTGCACTCGCCCGGGAGCGCACGACTTGGCCACTCGAGAAGGGGGAGAACGAAAGCCGAACTTGCGCGAGCTGCTGTAAGGCTTCAGAGGGGAGAG
>MWVB01000179.1:0-10676 GCA_003054985.1 Leucosporidium scottii
GCCAAAGTGTGCCAAAGGGCTGCCAAAGTCGCCAAACCCGACCAAGAACGGTTTCTAGGGGTCGACGCGCCTCAAGGACTTAGCGAGGCACCTCTCGCCAAGCCCAAACAGCCTCTCTCCCTCCTGCCTCGTCTTGCTCTCGCCGCTCTGCTCGCTTTGGATCGTAACTGGAGGGACTACAAGGTTACAGGAGGGCACACCCGTGAGTACCTGCTTCTCCCCATATCACCGCGACGCTTCCCGCTCACCTTTGGGCTCTCTCACCGCCCCCCAGATCTCTCGCTGTTTCATTCAAACTCGGCGCGGTCGGCGTCAGGATCTAGTACAGCAACAGGTCACTCAATATGGACCTGCTCCGCCGAGGCAGCAGCGGCACCTACCAACCCGTCTCATCACCTTCACCACTCTCCGCCTCGCGCCTTCCCAACGCCGTACGCGTCGCCGCCCTTCTCTTCGCCCTGCTCCTCCTCGTCTTCATCACTCGCGAGTTCCACGTAGGACCTACCACATCCCATCTCGCCTCTCTCGCTGGTCTCGAGCTCGCCGAGGAGGTCCATTGCGTCGTCGTGCAGCAAGGCGGCGTAAACTCGGGCGGCTATGGCGACCATCTCCGCCTCACCCACCGAGCAGAGTTGATGGCGCAGGCGCTCGGCTGCGAGTACATGCGCTCATTCACCGAGTCAGGCCACCACTACGCCTCGTCCAACCTCTTCTCCCGCTCGCCCGTCAAGATCTCGCTCCCCAGTCGCGGGACTTGCGATATCGGTTCGGTCCTCGACATCCCCTCCCTCGAAGCCGACAACCACGACTGCACCCCTGCCATCATCGGCGACACCTCCCAATGCGACATCTACACCTACACCCCTCGCACCCTCCTCTACAACTCCAACAAGCTCGCCTGCGTCGCCGAGCGCCTGCGGCCCAAGATGAGCGTCACCCCTTCCACTCGCCCTTCCAACATCGGCAATCACTGCACCAACGGCTACGCCGCTCTCCATTACCGCTACGGCGATCTCGCCAACCACGTCGGCGACTTCAGGACGACGGGCGTCGCCGAGCTCAACGATGCCATCGACATGGTGCACAATCACTACGGTTTCTCGGACGACTGCATCATCATCTTTGCCGAGAACTACCCGCACCCGCGGATAGAGAACGTCGAGGGAGGCCACGTCGTCGACAACACGACCGACTCGCTCGTCGCCATGGCCGACATGGCCGGTTCGACAGTTCTCTTTGGCGCCGCCAGTGGCTTCATGCTACCCATCACTCTTCTCTTCACGGGAAGAGAGATTCTCGTGCCGCCCGGCGTGGCCAATCGATTCGCAGGGCTACCGAGGGAGGGCGTCAAGATCACCGAGACGAGGGTCGAGATGGAAAGGGTGTGGCCGGTCCATCCAGAGGATAAGCAAGGGCAGAAGGTGTGACGAGTCAGGTTTAATCAGCAATTATCGCATTTAGATTGTCATTCGCCGCCTTGTTTATACCCCCCTTGGCGTGTCGGCGCTGGGGAGAGCGAGAGCTGTCGCCACGCTGGTGAAGAGCTTTGAGCTGCTAGTGAAAAGGCGCAGCTCAGCGTGCAAGCGGCATCGGGGAAGACGGAGCCCTCTGCGCTTCTCTTCGGCAGTTACTCCGAGGAGCTCAGCGCAGGAAGCAGATATCGGCGATCCTCATTCACTGCTTCCTGCTTCAGATTCGCGCGCAAGCAGTCTCGAGAGCTCAGAGAGATACAACATGCTTGGCTACAATTTGACGTCTCGCTGCAGGCTCGAAGCTTCCCTACCAGTCTCTCCACCGTCGCCTCCGCCGAGCTCCTCACCGCCCAATCGCCGCACCACAGCCGTCCACATGATCCTAGCCCATGCATCATACACTCCCTCTTCTCCAGCATCAACAGCTCCCTCCTTGAAATGCACTGAATCGACCATCATGCTGGTCGGCACAACCGCCGAAAGACTGAAGACATCCAGCATCTCCACCCCCGGCCCACCCACCTCCTCGTCCGCCGTAGACTCTTCCTCCTCGATTCCCTCCCTAAAGATCATCTTGCCTCGTCTGGCTTGCGAGACGGCCTCGCTCAACTCTCCCTTCACAAAACGCTGCAGTACCTCGTTCGACCTCCTCAGCAGGACGTTATTGCGCATCACGGCTTGAGGTCCGTAGCTCTGTGGGATGGCGGCAGGATTGACGGCGGTGGTGGGTAGGAAAGTGGTTGTCCTCGCTCGGCTGACTTGAGTAGCGAAGGCGGGGAGGAGCTTTGTGAGTGCTGAGGTGAGGCCGAGGGTGGTGTAGAGGGGTGCGTGGGAACCGAGAGAGATGAAGAGGTGTGCGAGAGAGATAGAGATAGTGGAGGAGAGGAAGCTCGAGGGAAAAGAGGCGGCGGTGGAGGAAGTGAAGGGGATCGAGGAGAGGAAGGTTGAAAGGGAGCTCAGGTCAATTCGGCCGAGATTGGTGGCGTCCTTTTGATCTGCGAGTCGTAGGGAAGAAAGGCGGTTAGATGGATCATCGCGCAAAAAAGGGCTAGCTCGGCGCTCACCGGTCGTCAAGAACCACCAAGCGAAAGTGAGAACGATCCCTCCTCCGCTCCCATCGTGACACACCCACTCAGTCGGGTAAGGCTCCGGTTTCCTGGTATGAGACGTGCAATGCTGCAGCCCGAGGGGTCGCGCGAGATGTGGGATGAGATGTCGAAGATTCGAGTCGCCGAGGAGGTGAATCCACGTGATGGGCCGAGGCGAGGAGGATGGTGGTAAAGGGCTTGGGTCGAGGAGCGAGCATGGCGATCCAGGAGGGTCGAGGAAGATGAAGAGAGCGGTCCGGAGGGGTGAAGGCGCGTTGAGAGCGACGGAAAGGGGAGAGAGAGTCGGGCATCGTTCGAGGTCGTCCTGCTCCCGTATGGCTTCCACTTTTGAGAGATCAATCTCCAGCTTCAACCTCTCTCCGTCCTCAGCAACCACCTCTGTACCGCTCCACTCGACCCCCATCCTGCTCAGCTCGGCGGGCTGACAAGTCGCTCCCGCGCACGGTTGACCCGACGCTGCGCCGGGGTAGAAGCCGAACTCGAGCACAGCCTCGAGTTCAGCCTGAGCCGTAGGTCCTATGTGTTCGGTTCGAATTGGCGGAGGAAGAGCGTCGAGAGGGAGCGAGTACATGCCTGCGGCGGATGGTTGCGAGAGTGGGGCGGTGACGACGTGCGACTGGCCATCCGAGTAGTGCAAGCGGAGGGAGAAGGCGGCGAGGGATAGTTCTGGACAGTTGTAGTAGGCGACGTTGTCCTTGGGTTGAATGAGAAGCGACGAAGCGGCGAGGGAGACCTCCCAAAAGGTCGCCTCGTTTCGGAGTGAAGGGAGCCATGGTGAGGAGCATCCTGAGCCGGTAGATGCAGCAGAGTCGAGCTCTGTCGCCCTCGTATCAAGCCGACTGGTGCTGGGCGGTCCAAAGAGGAGCGAATGGAGCGCCAGAAGCAGGAGGCAGCACGCGACGACAAGGGCGAGTCCTGTAGGCATACAGAGTTGATCAGCTGCGCTACAGCAGTAGCAGAAGCTTGTACATACGAAAAGTGCTGACGCTCTTCAACGGCCTCGCCAGAGAACCCAGAGCGCTCATGCCAACCTCGAATCACGGGGGAGAAGCAAGCGAGTGAGTTTCGATTCAGCGCTGGACTCGGGCAGTTCGCGGAGGCTGGAGCGTATGGTCTGAAGACACTCTACTAGTGTTACAACATTCTACCACCGGGTAAAGTACTATTGGCCCAACTGAACCCTCTAGCCACCTCGTTCTCGCTAATCAACTTCCGGCTCAGCACCCCCTCGGTCCTCCAATCCTGGTCGTAGAACGCCGCCTTGTAGAACGGCACAGAGTGGTCGTGCCATACGTGCACCTGGTCCATCAGCCGAGGGAGGAAGATGAGGGTGGCGTTGAGCGCCTCGAACTGCTCCAAGAGATCCGTCTCGAGGAAGCCAGGCTCGGCGGAGGGGTTGAAGGCGAGGGAAGGGGATGAGTGGAGGAGTGAGGAGTGGAAAGCGAGGCCGCCCATATCTACGTTCCACCGTCGACGACAGAAGTCGCAGCACCATTGTTGGATCTGCACCGCACCCGTATCGTCCTGCTCGGCGGAGGTGGAAGAGGATCCTTCGGTGAGGAGGACGGGCCCCTCGAAGCCAAAGTAGCCCGTGTTACCGACGGGGAAGATGGTGTAGCTGTCTGTGGGCATCCTTGCGAGCTCCAGCAGCAACTCGGGCCGCAGGGCGTTGTCGTCGTCGGCAAAGTAGACGATGCCGTCCAGCCCTTCTCGACGAATGAGGTCGAGGGCTCGGTTCCTCTGCGCGAGGCCTCGGTGTTCGGTATTGAGCGATGAACTCTGATGAATATAGTAGTGTCGGATGCTGGAGCGGTGCAGGAGGGAGAGGATGGCGGGGTCGGGAACGGGGCCGTCTTCGACGAGAAGCCATTCGAGTTGAGGGGCGTCAGGAAGCGAGAGGGCGGCTTGGAGGGTGACTTGAAGGTGCAATGTATCGGCGTAGCGCGTGAGGCGGTCGTAGGTCTGCAGGGATGCCGAGTTAGCCAGCTGCTGAGCGAAAGGACAGAGGTGGGAAAGCTCACGGGAGAGACGATGATAACGAGCGGATGAGGTGCAGGAGCAGGAGATAGTAGCTTGAATGATATCAAGAACAGTACTGCTATGCCGAGCAGCAGCGGAATCCCTCGGCGAGCGGCAGCGCTCATCCCTCCCTGCAGACGCGACGAAGCAAGAGGGAGAGAGGCGACTTTCCCTTTCGCTGTTCCGCTCGCTGTTCGGCGCCGAATGGGATGGCCAAGTTTCGCTTGACGAGAGGGTTCCTGCTGTGCTGCACCCTGCTAGCATTCATTCTGTACCTTGTATTCTCGCCTCGCTCCACTTCAACCAACTCGCGCTCCTCAACCTCTCGGAACGACAAAGTCACCGTCCTCCTCTCGGCTTATCGCACAACAGGCCTTCGCCCGCAATGGATCCACGACACGGCGGCGTTGTACACCTCAACACCTTTCCAGCACATCGTTGACCGCGTGATTCTCGTCTGGAACGAGCCCTCCGCGCCTCCGCCTCGCATGCCTAAACGAGTGCAGGTCATCAAGAGCAAAGTCAACAGTATGAACAATCGGTAAGCTCAGAACCTACCCCTGCTGTACGGCGTTCGCTCATTCCGTTTTCGGTCGCCCAGTTGGATCCTCTCGCTGCCCTTCATTCGCACGGAAGCCGTCCTCGTACTCGACGATGACATCGCAATCTCTCTTGTGTGTTGACCTCGCTTTGCGCACCGCCCGAGCCCTTGCTGACCTTATTTTCTCCCATCCTCGGCTTTCGACTGCCTCTCGTTCTCGCTCTCGCTCTCCGCTTCCGTGCCCCTTCCCTCCTCTCTTGACCATGCCTCTTCCGATCTTCGCCTCCATTTTCCAATCAATCGCATCTCTACACCCCCAGCCCGCCCTCAACTGTCTGCTCTCGGCCCATCTCGAGCACCCTGACCGACTACTCGGCCCTTTCGCCCGCCGTCGCGATCCACAAACGAACGAGTACATCCTCAACGAGCTCCTCACTCTTCCTGGCGAAGGTAGCAGGTATAGCATGATCCTGCCGAGGGTCATGATGCTCAGCGTGGGCTTCCTGGCCGCATACGCAGGGCAGGAGGCGGGGTTGGCAGGTTTGAGGAATTACGTCGATGAGCAGGAGGTGAGTAAGATTCGTTCGCTATTCTCCAACCGGCAGAGCAATGAGAGAAGGGAACGGGGTCATTGCTCAAGTGACAGCGGCGAGAATGAGAGCTGACCCATCTTCCACCGCGCTTCCCTCCTTCCATCCCTCCTCCGTGCCGTTCCTTGCCGCGTTCCACCATCATTATATTTGACATGCTGTGCCTTTCGCCTCACACCTTCTATCCCAACCGCCCTCTTCCTCCCACATTTGCTCCTCTGGCACCATTCTCGGCGATCCTTCACCTCCAAAGGCCCATTGCGACGACATCCTCCTCAACGCACTCGCAGGCTACATCACTGGCAAGCCTCCATTGCGGATAGCGCTGCCACCGAGCAGTGTCACGGACTATACCGCCGTCTGTGGGTGCGTCGAGGAGTCGTAGGCGGTGAATGGGAGCGAGGAGCAGAGGAGCTTTCTCTTCGATCGTGCACTGACAGCCCATTCCTTCTCTCACTCCTCTTCCTTCCTCCTTCACTGTCTATCTTCCGCTCTTGGCCTCCGCCTCCCTACACCGCTCCTCCTCGCCGCCTCTCGCGTCAATTCGTTTCCTTCGCTCTCGCTCCCTCATTTGCCTCGGTCTGGGTGCCTTCCTACGCACCTCCTTCCGACTCCTCAAAATTCTCACACTCGTCTCCGCCCGTTCTCTCGCATCCCGACTCTCCCTCCTCCCAGTCCCCTCGATCGGTCTCTCACTTCGGGCCTCGCCGACCAAGGCTCGCGCTGGGATCTACGGACGGAGTGTATGAGGAGGATAATCGGCGGGGAGAGCAGTGAGAAGTTGAGTCTGAGCCACAGTAGTACGGAGGTAGCTGTCTGTAAGTCCCATCTCTCGCTCCCGCCGAAGGAGAGGAACGGGCGGACAGCAAGACGGCCTGACTGACAATCTTCGGCTTCTCCTCCCCTCTTCTCCTCCACTCTCTCCTCCCCTCCCCAATCCTCTGACTTTGATTTGAATAGGCAGCGGCGATGGCTCGACTTACGAGGTCAAGAACAAGGTCGCACATTCGCGGTGGCGTTCAATGGCGACTTTTACCGCCAAAGACCTCTGCCCGGATCTTCTGTATGCTCAGACCGCTTCTCTTTGTTGCCTTCCTCCTTGATTCAGAAGCTGATCCACTTCGTTTCTCGTCTCACTTCTCCCTCCAACTTCTCCCTCGCGCTCGCTCTGCCTCTTGCCCGCACTTTTGGCCTGGACAGAAACCTTGACCCCTCGCTTGTTGACGCGTCCTCTGTCTCCAACCGCTCTCCCTTTGGCCAGCAGGTTGAGGAGTATTGTCCCGCCGTCAACCCCGCCATGGCCGAGTGGATCTCGGCGCTGGAGGAGTTGCCGCTTTGTGAAGCAAGAGAAGGTGGAAGGGCAGTCGGGCGTGCTATTAGAGATGAGTTGATGGTTGAGAGGCTGGTGGAGAGTGCCAAGCATCAATGTGGGAGCTGGTGAGTCTTGAATCTCTCGTGTCGAGTCGACTCGCTTTCGAGGCCGACAAGAGAGGAGGAGGAGTGGCTCGAGGATACTGTAGTGAGATGAGCTTACTGACACACGTTCTTTTCCCGTTCCCTCTGCTCCACTTGTCGTCATGCTCATCTCGTTCCCTGCCTCGCCTCTCTTCCGTTCTGCCTGCGCTCCCACCCATCTCATCCGCCCTCTCCAAAACACCGACGGCTCATCTTCTTTGCTGAAAATTGCAGGTGCATTTGGGATCTCCGGACTCCGTTGCGATCTGGCTGGTTCCTCCTGAAGTCGGGCTCTTTGTCCGTTCAAGGCTGCTTTCATCGCTTTGAGGAGGAAGGTGGGACCTACAAACCTTGTCATGAGTGGTGGTGGCAGAGACCAAGGGTGCTGCTGGATGGGAGTGAGGACAAGTGAGATTGAAGCATGTTGGTTGAGGCAGAGGGGTCATTGGGAGCAGTAGTGAAAGGTTGTACCAGAATTGAACCACACTAGAACCAGCCACAGTGTGTTCTTGACACAGCATCAGCAACATATCACAGAGCTGAGAGGATCAACTGCACCATCGTCGAGATGACCAAGGCCAACCTCTTCCAGAGCGGACTTGACGTCAAGTGGCGGGGAGAGGCACTCCAGCACGCCGTCTACACGTACAACCAAGTTGGCCATGCTTCGCTTGAGGGAGATGTTCCCCTTCATTGCTGGACCGGCAAGCCCGTCTCGATCGGTCACCTCCGCGCCTTCGGATCCGAGATGTTCGCCGTCATCCCCAGGGGGCTTTGCCACAAGCTCAACAAGAACGTTGTCGCCCTCATCCTTCTCGGCTACGGACTCAGCAACTCACACTTCAAGGGATGGAACCCCTCTCTTCCCCCGAGCAAGGGCGTCATCCAAGCTCGCAATGTCTACTTCCGGGAGCACTGCTTCCCAATGATGCTGGACAACGTTTGCGGTGATGGAAATCTATCGCGACCCTCACCGCCGTCCGTATGTCCTTCTCCACCTCGTCTCAGCAACCCAATCAGCATGCCACTGACCGCTTCTGATGACAACAACAAGGACAATAACGTTGGAGGATCCGCCAGGGGCAAGAGCGACCCTCCCTTCATTGACAAGAACACCAACGTTGACTGGGAGCAACCCGATCCTCAGCCCTCACCGTCCAAGTCTTGCTCGCCGTTTCACTTGGAGTCTTGCTCAGCTTCTCCCGCCCTTCCAACTTGCAAGAAGATGGTTCGCTTTGACAACAACACCATCGAGCACAGCCCTGCTGCATCGTCGAGCAACCGCAAGGAGAGCGAGGGCGAGATCACCGCCAACCGAGCACGGGGGGGCTTGCGCGAGCCTTCCTCATCACCCGATCGGCTCTTCCACCCTCTGGGTCCAGCTCACAAGGTCATGGATAACTCCGCCACACACCTCGCCTCCTTCATCGCTGAGTGCAACGCCGCCTTCGCCGCCAAGTCAACCGACGAGTTCACCCTCGTCACCGCCGAAACCAAGACGCGCAGAGAGGCGATGAGCTTGCCACTCGCCAACGAGTGGAGAGCAGCCGAGAAGGTGGAGATCAGGTCACTCCGAGACGACTACAACGTCTTCATCCTTGTTGAGTGCGATCAGCTTCCCGCCAACACCAAGATCGTCCACTCCAAGTTCGTCTACACAATCAAGTACAACAAGAACGGTGTTCCGTACAAGTACAAGGCAAGGATCATTGCGATGGGCAACGAGGCGACCGAGGGCATCAACTTCCACGGCTTTGCACCTACTCTTCGAGCACCGTCGCTTCGCACCTTCGTTGCCATTGCCGCCAAGCATGGTCTTCTTGTTGAGCAGACAGACATCAGCAAGGCGTACCTCCACGGAGACCTTGACGTCGCCCACATCTTCATGACCCTCCCCAAGGCCGTCACCGACAAGATCCCCGAGCTCCAGGGCAAGTTCCTCCATCACAAGAAGTTGCTCTACAGCTTTCCTCAGTTGGGACGGATCTGGCGCAAGACGTACGACGGAGCCATTGAGAAGAACCTTGGCTACAAGTCCATTGCGCCCGACTCGTGCGTCTACGTCAGGACGGAGAAGGGTTGGCAACAAGATCATCCTCCACCACCTCATGGCCGTCTACGTCGACAACAACCTGCACGCCTCAATCCTCCAGAGTGAGATCGACCATCAAAAGTTGTTCCTCAAGGCCAAGTTTGGCCTCAAGGAGCGCGGCTCGCCCAAGATGATCCTCGGCATCCAGACCAAGAAGCTCAGCAACGGATCATGGCACCTCTTGCAGCCAACCTAGCTCAAGGGAATTGTCAAGAAGTTTCTCCCCAATGTGGTGGGTCGGGCTCCTTCGCCCTCCTTCACGCCGACTCCGCCACGCTTCCTCTACGACCGCCTCGTTGACGAGCCAACTGGACAAGACTTTGTTCCTTCCCTTGCCTACTCTTCAAACACTAACAACGACTCGACTACTACCGCCACTTCTCCCACCGCCATCGCTTCAACTTCAAGCGCCAACGCCTCACTCATCGCCGAGACAAAGGCCGAGACCCTCGACCTCACTAGCAACGCTCCCGCCCTTATTGACGTCACGCCCATCGCTGAGCAAGGACAGGTCACCAATACGGTACACTTCGTCGACGGCATGGTCATCTCATCGCCCTCGCAGCCTTTGCAAGTCTCGGAGGGTGTTGTCGCCGAGCCTCACAATCCCACTCGTTTCACCCCTCCTTCCACCACTTCAACCCCCGTTCCTCGCCGAGCTCGCACTCCCGATGGCTCCCCTCCCTCTTGTCGCCCCACAATCCTCGACTACTCACCTTCGGTCTCGTCGCCTCTTGTTCCCTCGGATTCTTGCCTCTCCCCTTCGCCCACGACCAATCTCTTGGCTTGCGCCCTTTGCAAGCGCAAGCGTGACAAGCAGGAGAAGGAGAAAAGGACCCTGATCGACTACAGTGACCTATATGGGGACAACACGGAGTGGGAGGAGGCTACAAGGGACCGATTGCCGAGCGCGAGGTTGGCAGGTTCGCTGCCAGCGGGGATGGAGGAGTCGGTGCAGGGTGAGTTGAGGAACAGGGCGTCAAGGGAGTCGAGGGAGGAAGGAGCGAGGAGGGTAGAGTGGTAGAGAGTGGGGAAAGGGCTGGAGAAGGTCAGGGAACGAGAGGAGTTGGCGCCGAGAAGGGATAGAGGCAGGAAAGGGGGAGGTCTTAGAGAAAAAGGAGGGTAGAGAAAAGGGGTGGAGATGAGTAGCCGAGGGATGTAGGAAGGTAGAGGGTTTTGGGGGTGGGCATTCGAGGGTTGCCGTAGATAGCTCTGATAGCCCGTTTCTCTCTTTCTCTCTTGTTCTTCACGACCCTGCAAGCTCTTGAATTTACCCATATTCTTGTGCTTCTAATCCACCCGCAAGCTCCTAGTTGTCAGCTCAATCCCTGCCTCTCCCCCTTCGCCGAAACCTTACCCCTTCGCTCCCTCATCTTCCCTCGCCCTTATCTCCACAGC
>MWVB01000017.1:0-13355 GCA_003054985.1 Leucosporidium scottii
TTGCCAGTTGATTCTTGTTGCTCCTCCACTCTTCAGCTACAGCATAAAACCCCGGCTTGAGCCTCTCTTCCTTCTTCCTTCACTTCCTCTCTCATACCCCAGGCCGGCTCATCAAGAGGAGGAGGGAGCTGGCAGAGTTGAGCTAGGGAGAGAGGTGGTTGAGGTTAGAGGATCTTGGAGTAGCAGTCAGATGGGATCTCCAGAAGGTCGAACCTCTGAGAGCCTGGGTGGGACTGTGTGAAGGCCTAGCCTCCACCTTCGCTTCTGGGGTTCACATAGTCCGTCAAGAGAGCAAGTGCCGGCTTGTCGTATTAGCCTTGTTGGGCCAGCAGCCTAAGCAGACAGTCACATTATTGACGGGTGTGGTACGGTCTTTGACAGACTGGGAGCAGGGTTCAGTCCAGCCAGGTGCTTGCCAACAGCTTGTGAGTGACGGGTAGAGGAGAAATAGTGAGATGAGGTGATGACGTGCAAGAGAGAGAGAGAGAGAGAGAGAGAGAGAGGAAGCTCTGCAAACCATTCCGTTCTCCACATTGGGACCAACTCTCCTCGTTCCCTTTCTCCTGCCTTGGCGCTCCCACCTCACATGGGAATCTCTCCACTCCTCCTCCCAATCCACTCTCACCCCCACCTGCACTTGAGTGTAGCAAAACTGCAGCCACTGATGGTTCACTGGCAGCCCCTCGCAGCTCGGCCTGGAATTGCCAGTGAACAAAGGAAGAGCTATTATATACTCCAGGCTTGATGAATTTGCAAAACTCAAGACCCAAGTCGGATCTATAGTGTAGCGGTTATCATCCAGGTTTTCCATACCTGGGACGGGGGTTCGACTCTCCCTGGATTCATCCTTTTGCTCTTGCACCACTCTGCAGTGTACAGATGGTGCAGCTTTTTGCTTGGGGCAACAGGGAGCCAGCATCAAAGAGATCCATTTTTGCTGATTTGCACGTCCTCTAGGGCACTAGACTGGTACAGGGAACCTTGTTGGTGCATCTCACCAATGAACTCCTCTTTGCCAGCTCTGGTGAACCGGTGTCAGGGACCGGGGAATGTGAGCATAGCACTCTCCGACTCCCACTCCCTTCGCTGAGGTGGGATTCTGCCAGGGAAAGTGAGAGACTGGACTGCCGTCGAGCAACACAGCCGTTTAGCAATGCACAGGCGTGCCATGGTGGAGGCTCTTCACCTCTGATAAGATGCAGAAAGGTGACGGCGAGGGAAAATCTCCGGCGAAGTGATCCCCGTCTTCCGCTGCCGCACTCCTTGTCGTCCGAAGGGCAAGAGCAGAGGGCCAAGAACTATCCAGACCCCAACTCACCAGTTATCCAGACCCCTGCAGCAAGGGGAAACCGAGCACATCTGCAAACTCGGCGCTCGGCGCTCGGCGCCGGGTGAGGGAGGGGTTACACTCGCCATTGTTACTCGGACTTTCGCAGACACTGCAGCGATAGCCAATGAGCCACTGTGTACAAGGGGCAGATCGTTCCCCCCTTCGCCGGGCTACAGATGCAGCGCGCCTGACATCCGATAGAGCTTCGCCGAGCACGCAAGAGAGGTGGTCAAAGGGATCAGCGGGCGAGGCGTTCTGTTCAGCTCACATCTTCCCTCAGTGATCTCACCTCGGTCAGAAAAGAAACAGGATACGATCTCAACTCCAATCGCAAGGGGGTCGCGCCTTGCGTCCCACCACTCCTCGTCTCTCTACTCGACCTCGTTCCAGCCAAAACCACGACAAACGAGGCCTCTTCGCAGCGGAGTGCTATGCCTCCCGCCTCACCTCATAGGAGTGCACCGCCAGCAACGCGCCCGCCGCATCCTTCGCCCAGCGTCGTCTCGAGCTCAGATGCGGGTGAAAGGGAGGAACGTCGAGCGGCTGTACTACACGATACGTACTGGGACAGCTTCCATGGCCTCGACGAGCAAGATACAGCACCGGATGCTCCCCAGACGGCTCACCTCGACGCGTCGCTCAAGGTGCGTCCGCGCTACCGCTGAACAAGACGTCCGAGCACAGCTGATGTCCTACATACGACTCATAGGTCTCCAACGTGTCGCCAGGACCTTCGAACGCGCGTCCCTCGCCTTTATCTGCCCGCGCTTCCTCTCCGTCTTCACCTTCCTCGTCCTCGTCGCAACGGCTCTTCGCCGCCCGCTCTCCCCGTCAGCGTGACACTTCACCGCCCGCCTCTTCCCGCCACTCTCCGCCACCCCCTTCCCGCCGACTGCGCCTGCCCAGTCAACCTTCCTCCGACGACGAGGTCGAGCTCCTCGTGCCAGTACGCAGGTCGCCGACTCACTCCCCCGAACCTCCCTCTTCGCCAGTCGTCATCCCACCAGAAGAGCCACAAGGTCGTAGCTTCCGCAACCGCACAGCGGCTCAGCTCAATCCTTACTCCATCGAACAAGCCAAGTACACGCGCAGCCTCCTTCGCAACGGCTGGCAAGGCGCCGTGGTGGCTGGACCGCGACGAGGCGAGGAGACGCCCGAGGAGCTGCATCGGAGGAAGCTTGCAGCTGCACAAGCTCCAAAGGATGACCTCGGCGGCTGGCTCGAGTACGAGGATGGCCAGATTGTAGGGGGCCGAGCGTCGTCTGCTCCTCCGAAGACGTTCTCCGACGACAGCGAGGATGGACTCGACCTGCTGGCGCGAGAGGCTCTCAGGAAGAGCAGGCTTGCACGCGAGGTGGATGCAGCACTACGAGGTGGACCGTCCCGGCCAAATCGCGGTTCGTTCCTTTCGTTCAGGCTTCGCCAGTCGTCAGCTGCCTCGCTGACACCTCTCTCCCGCACACGGCAGACGACGTCAACGCGCCACGCCAACCTCCCCATCAGCCCACCGTCCGCCGAGTACCGTCGAAGGCCAAGCAAGGTCGATCCCACCAGTCGTCGCGCCGAGCCTGCGCCTCCGACACCGAGCACGGCCCGAGCAAGAAGCGTGGCCGCTCCGATCGCGGCGATAGCGAGCCGCCAACCTCTTCATCGCCACCTGCTACCGCTCTCGACCATCGTATTGAGAGTCGCAGAACGGCCGCTCCCTCCAAGTCGTTCCACGCCCGCCAGCGATCGACCACCCACGGCTCGACCCTCGATGCTCGCATCCTCGCAATTTCCAGCCCTTCGTCATCCTCACCTCGTTTTACACCTCTCGACCTGACTCGGTCGGACTCGGACGTTTCGATGGACGGCGAGGAGGACGACGACGACGCGGAGGAGGACAGCGAGCCCGAAGAAGTGGTGGCAGAGCGGGCGCAAGCTCGACTCAATCTGGGGGGGAAGAGGAAGAGGGCGCTGGGTATGATGATGCCAGCCGTTTTCATGAAGAAGGCCCAGGCGGATCTTCGACTGATGGAGCGGGAGAAGAAGGAGGGCGTCGCCAGCGGTTCGGACATGGGTTCAGGCGACGAGGACGCCGTCTCGGATCGAGACGACGGCGAGGAAGCGCGTCGCAGTCGCGCCAGAATCCGTACGGTTCCGAGGCTTCGAGACCAGCCGCTGGTCCTGGACGGCGAGGCCTTCACCGACGAGTCAGGCGACGACGACGATCGGTGCACGGCTCCCTTCACCTCAGAGGACGAGGGCGACGCCGTATCGTCATGGCTTCACTCCTTCGCGCCTCAACGACAAAAGGTCTCCGACGAGGACATCGTCGACCGCTTCCTCAAGCGCTCTCGCGGCCACTCCAAATCGACTGCAGCAACTCGCCGACCCATCAAGCGCCGTAGTGGAGGAGACCCCGCCAAGAAGCAGATCAAAGATGGTCGCCGGCCCCAGCTTCACGAGAAGCAGAACACCCTCCACACCGCCGCCTCGGCGACCACCCCTTCCGCCGCCAACTCCCGCCATCCTCGGGGCGCCCCCCTCGCAAAACGGGCCTCCGTACCGACCAAGACGATTCCTCTCGATACGGATGCCGCCCTCTTCCAAGCGGCAGCTCGCGTTTCCGATCGGATCATCTCTCGCGCCCTCCTTCCACGCCCTCCACCATCCCCTCTTCCTCTTGAAGCCCGTCAAGCCAACGACCACGAGCGATGGGCCTCGTTCGGCAAATTCTCCGACGATTTCGGGATCGCTCGTCTCCCCGTCGGCGCTCGATTCGCCCCTCACTCCTTCGTCAGCCGCGGTCACCTCTTCTCCCTTCTTCATCCTCCATCACGCCCATCTCCAGCGCGCTCCACCACCGCTTTTGGCGTTCACCTCTCCTCGGCATCATCGCCGACTGAGGTCGGCGCCGTCCTCTCCATCCTCTGCGACGCCATCTTCGACCATCTCTCACAGAACAGCGACGCCGAATTCGCCGAACCCGACCAGGACGATGGTCCACCCGGAGAAGCCTTCCGCTTCCTCGGAAGCTACATCACCGAGGTGCTGAGCGAGAGGGACACCACCGAACGCGCTCGCTTCGCAGAGACCATGCATTCGCAGCTCGAGCGCCTCGACACCCGTCTCGACACCCTCGCGCCGACTGGAGATGCCCTCAAGCTTCTCGACTCGCAGCGCATTGGCGTATCGTGGTACAAGGTCGACATCGCCGCTCGACTGTCGAGCATCTCGACCTCGAGCGACTCGGCGCGCGTTTCGAAGCAGGCCGCCATCCTCGTTCGGCGACTCCTTCGGCACGGAACGGATCACACGACCAAAACGCTCAAGTCACTCTCGGACGAAGACCCCGTTCGCCTCCTGGTGGACGACAACTCCGTGGACGCCTGGCTAGGCCTCATCAGCCTCGCGCTTCACTCGTCGGCCGAGCACGCAGCCTTAGACGAGTCGGACTTTTGGAGGATCGTCGTGGACGAGACGCTGGCGACGCTGTCATCTAGCGCCACGAACGGTCCAGTCGCTGGCGAGGTGCTGTCGTACACGACGATGATGCTCTGCGCCATCTCGCAATTCTCGCCAGTCGGCATGTCCACGTCCTCGCCGCGCCTACCCGCCCATTGGGCCATCGCAACTCGTGTGCTGGGCCCCATCGACCCAGTCGCGCTAGGCAAGAGCGACCACACCCTCTCCAACACTGCCATCGCCCGCCGAGATCGCTACCTCTGGACCCTCTTCGCGCGATGCCTCATCTTTGTCGAGCGGTGGGAGTGGCGGCTGGACGGTCGCGAGGATCTCCTTCCCAAGCTGTTCGACCTTCTCAACGCCCGGCGCCTCGCCGACTTGTCCATCGAAGCAGTCAATGACTTCCCCTCCTTCCTCCAAGATTTCAAGCAGTTTCACCACTCGCCGCTCGACCGAGACTCCGATACTGCCTTCACAACGTTCCTCAAGCTTATCATCCACGCTACCGACGACTTACCTGTCAAGTCGGAGGCGGATCGTCGCCGCCAACTCACTCGCCTCTTCCTCCGCCTCGCGCCCATCATCTCGAGCTCATGGACTCGTCGCTCGCCCGAGCTTGCGGGCTCGGCTTCCCCCCTCGTCAACCACTACAGCCTCTACATGACCTTTGCCATGCTCTCTCCCAACTCCGCCCCCCAGCGTCTCGACCAAGCGCAGCGCCTACTCTCCTTCAGCGAGGTCGACGAGGAGGCTCGCCGTACCTGTATTCGCGCCGTCCTCTACTTCGCCTTCATCTTCCGTCACCACGATCTCCCTCTCAACCCCATCATCGACTGGCTCGCTTCCATCACTAAGCAGCTGAGGACCGAGTACGTCGACGTCGAGCGGCAGCGACGGCGAGAGGAGAGGACGGGCGCCGGTGCGACTACGGCGGGTGGGAGGAGAGGGAAGGAGGATGCGCTCTGGCATCGAGCGGTGCTTCTGACGATGGTGCTGCGGTCGGTGCAGTTGATCATGCGAGGCAGCGCGAGCGAGTCGGCAGCGTATCCAGACTCGGGTTTGCTGCATCCAGGTACGTCTCTGCTCGCTGCTTCGAAGCTCGACTCTCGATTTACTCTCCTCTCACACAGAATGGACGTCTCAGCTCCTCGACTCGCCTCTCGCGCTGGATCCAATGATCGGCTCCGAGGTCGTCAAGACGATCGCCTCCTTCCTCGACGCTCGCCGACGCGCTCTACCTCATCACGTGGTCGAAGAGCCCGCTGGAGAGAGTCAAGATGACTTCGGCATGTTCGACATCGATTTTGAAGACCCGGCGTTGGATGCTTTGCTCGGCGTCGAGCGCGATGGACCGGCTGGGGTGCCGCAAGATCAGCTCAAGGCCAAGGAGCAGGCTTTCGCACAGGCGAGTTCATCCCTTCTGGCGCTCGAGAGACCTTTCCTGACCCTCGCCTGTTCCCTCACAGCTCATCAAGACTAATTTGTCGCCTGCCTTCTTCCGACTGGTCTCCAACATCCTCACTCCCGACCACACCGAGCGCGGAGGGCCTACCGTCGGAGATCGCAGTGCCTACGCGCAACAGATTGTCGAGTGCTGGACCCGCTGCTTGACTGTCATGATCGAGAACGATGTCGTCGTAAGCTCCATCTCTTCCCCTCCTCGTCGCCGAGTTTGAGGTGAGGTCTCCGTAGCTGACCGCGCGTCAAACCTCTAGGAATGGTCGGGCTACCTGCGTTACGGAGACCACTCGTGGAAGCGCATCAGCGACCCTCTCGGTAGGCGCGACA
Source organism: Leucosporidium scottii (assembly GCA_003054985.1). NCBI lineage: Eukaryota > Fungi > Basidiomycota > Microbotryomycetes > Leucosporidiales > Leucosporidiaceae > Leucosporidium > Leucosporidium scottii. Next base: position 6,569 of record MWVB01000017.1, read on the forward strand.
TCGGCCTACTCCTCGCGATTCAGATTCTTCGCCACGACTCGACCGTCTTTCCCGTGAGTCGCGCCCGAGGCCTCCTTCTCCTTCCGCCTCGTGCTCAGACTGACACGTGCTTTCACAGCTCTTCCGCGACGAGTTCCTCGAGATCTGGTTCCAGTCGATCGTCGCTCGCAAGCTCACAGCTCAGCACTCGCTTACCTCGGCACTCCTCAACGTGGAACGAGTCTCGCCGCTACTCGAGACGCTGCCTTTCGACCGCAACGCGAGCTCGGGTTGTATCAATATTGAGGAGGACGAGCTTGAGGTCAAGAGGCTGGATGCGCTGGCTGGTGAGTTTGTTTTCGAGCTACCGTCGCCGAGCGGCTGCTCATTCCATCAATCAGCTTCGTTCCGTCAAGTCGCCAAGCTTCTCGCGCCGAGGGATATCACGGCAGCATCGAGTAGCATGTCCAAAGCCTCGCTGCTCAACCTTCTGCGTGGCATGCTGACGTCGATGAAGGACAACCTCGCCGTGAGTTCGTTGCTCGCTGCTCCCTCGCCAGGCGATACGGGTGCTGATCCAACTCGCTACCGGCTCTCCAGGTCATTCCCGATGAACCGACCCGGCGCAAATACGCTACCTTCTGCCGTGGAGTGCTCGAGGCGTTGCGAGGCAGCGGTTCCGCCGAGCTCAACGACCAGAGCTTGCCCGACATGCGCGTGCTGGCTACTGCTACCGCAGTGCAAACGTAGCTAGTTATAGAATCTATCCCCTTACCCGGTGTGTCAAATTCTGAGGAGCTGTAGCAAAGCGAACACAATTCGGACTTTGCTCTCGACCCGAGCGAACGAACGAGCTCAGCGCGCTGCGACTTGGCGTCCTTTGCCCTCCGCCTCTCCGCACTTCACTTTGACAGTACGTTGCAGCCGAGCCTTTCTTCTTCAGCAGACGAGCCTCACAGAGACTGACTCGCCCTGCGTTGACCTGCAGTGACTACAATCCCTTCCCGTCTCGCCCGCCTCACTCAGAGCTCAGGGTCGTGGCCCGTCGCCCAGCAGCGCGCTCGCTCCCTCTACCGCCAATGGTACCGTGCTGGTCAGTATTACACGTCGCTCTGCTCTCGGCTACACCCTGCTAACTCATTGCACAACCTACAGCTCCCGAGATGTAAGCCTCCCAATCGAATCGCGCGCATCCTCCCCTCGCTCGTCGCTGATCCTCGCCGTTCTCGCTCGTTCCGCTGCGCCCTGCTCCTCGGTAACAACGTACAACAGTACTCAACTGTACGCCATCAACTTCCCCGCCTCTGCCATCCGCGCCAAGGTGCGACAAGAGTTTGAGCGCAACTCGCTCGTCGACGATCTCGAGACGGTCGATATCCTGCTGTTGAAGGGGCACCAGGAGTTTCAGGAGGTGCGTGGTTTGATCCGCTGGCTGCCTCGCTAGCAGAGGGAGCTGGTCCTTCAGGATCGGAGCGACGAGCTGACCTGCTCCGCCTTCCTCTTTCCGGCCGCCTTGTTGCTCTGCCACAGACCGTCAACTGCTGGAAGATGGAGTCGTACGTTCCCTCCTGCTTACTGCTGCACCCCGTGCTCCGCTAACACGCTTCCTCTCCCACAGCCATGTCATGCGCTGGTTCGCTAACGAGGAGGTGAGTCGCTCGCTCTCCAGCTCTCTGGCTCCCGCCATCCATCCACGAGAGCATCAGCTGACCTTGGCACGTGCGATTCGGCAGCTCCCCGCCCGCCCCGACAACTTCCTCGACGCCTTCTACCTCAGCCGGGACGACACACGAGCGGTTCAGCCTACCGCCTAGACGAGGAGCCGTTAGAGAGTAGGAATGGGCGAGGACGACGTGTAATACGTAGCAATACTTTCGGTGCGCTTTACAGGGTGGCGCAGAGAGCTGGAGAAGGGAGAAGTTGGGGAGACCCGAAGACCGAGACGTTGGTTGAGTTTCGAGCTTCTGGGCGGCGTACGCTTCATGGAGTACGTCGAGCTGATATCGCCGGTGGAGAACCCTCTTATTAGCCTCCTCGTCGCGAGGGACCGGCAGATCCTCGAAATGAGGCGGGAGGACTCACCTTCGGCGCTGAGCCTCTCGAGACAGTCGACCTTCTGTCCGCCAAATCCAAGCCGGCGAGACTTGCAGCCCAGCAAGAGGGAGCGCCGTTCAGCTCGAGGAGCCACCGTCCACACTTCTTCGAGCTGCCTCTCGGGCTCTGATCTTTCCACGTCTTTTGCTCGTTCCCGCTTCGACTCGACTGCTGCTATTCGCGACTCTGGTACAGCTCACTTGGTGAACACCAGCTTCTCTTCTCCACTCCTTTACCTCCCTACTCCCCTACAGCTCGCTCCACATCACCCCCTTCAGCAGCTCATCAAACCTCAGGGCGCTGACCTTCTTGCCGTTCGTAGTGCAGGACTCACTCGCTCTCGGAAGCTCTCGCCGGCGCTGCGAGCAACAAGGGATCACTTACGAGGTCACCCTCCAGTAAGTAGAGCCGTGTGAGCGGATGCAATGTCGTTCTGCCTCACCGCGCGCCGAGCTAGCGAGTTCGGCGATTCTCTCTTGAGCTCCGCGATGACTCGACCGGCTGAGACCCTAGTCTCTACAGCACCCTCCTGGAGCTCGTTCGCGAACACGGTGGTGCTCCTCCATGGCTACATAGCCCCAGACTGCTAACCCGCTTGCTGTCCCCTCTCCCGACGGCCGTCGTCCCAAAGAAAGAAAGTGCACGAAAGAGGTCTTTACAGCTAACGGCTCATAACGTGTGTGTGGTGTGTGTGGTGTCGTCTCTCCATCCACCTTTCCTCCACCTTCCTCCTTCCTTTGGTAATCGTGTTTCCCCCATCCACCCCTCCCTCCCATCCCTCCTCTCCTCCTCAAGCCAAGGCTCAATCAACCCTCTTATCGCTCTTCTCCTGGGCAACTTGGGCAGCAAGGAGGTCGTACTCCTTTTGCAGGGCTTTGAGCTTCTCGGATTCGGCCGTGCCGCCGGGGGCCTATTGCGGTGAAGGGGGAGGGGGAGCGAGTCAGCGGGGGTTCGGCGGGTTGAGTGCTCGGCAGGAGAGTTGAGGAGGAGGGAAGGGGGAGTGGCCGGGCGAGAGGGAAGGACGGAGGAAGCAGGGGAACTCGGGCGGGACGACTCACCTGGGACTTGAGCAGCGCAAGGTCCTCCTGAGCCTTGATGAGGTCAAGGACGAGCGAGTAGGTACGCGAGAGAATGAGGGAGAGGAAGAGGGTGAAGCCGTGCTGTTCCGAGTCAATCCCAGAGGGAGAGCGAGGTTAGCGGAAGGCCGATGAGGAGAGAGAGCAGGAGAGCAATGCGTACGAGGTAGAAGTTGCGCTCTGCAGGGGATCAAAGCAGGGTTAGTAAGGAATAGACGAATGCAGGGAAACGACGAAAACCCACCAGACAAGAACTTGCGCGAACGGAAATCAGTCTCGGCGCGAAGGTCGGTGCGGGCTCCACTGTAGTGATCACCCGGAGTCAGCTCGAGGACGCCAAGAGATCGAAGTAGAGGAACATACGAGTCTTTGGCGATTTGTCCCTCGCGCTGAATCTTCTGCAAGGCGCGCGAAACGGGAGGGAGAGTGGTTGCGTCAGTTTCGGTCGCTGTTTCGACGTGTTGGCGATGGGGCTGTCGGAGAAGCTCGAAACGTACGAGCATATGGTTTACCTGTAGATGAAACACAAAGGGTCAGCTCTTCCATCCCTCTTGCAACGTAGCCTCAACGCGCATCACTCGAAAGGCGAGCGTCAGCGACTGCGAGCAGAATTGTGGCTCACCGCATCCACAAACAAGAGGGTGACAAAGATGAAGGTAATTTTGAGGGCATACTGAGCTTTGGCGATGATTTGGGATTCGGCAATCGTTTTGAAGAGGGCGCGACGCCAGGTGAAGGGGAGGGGGATGATGAGACCGATGAAGGTGATGACTGTTGGTGTGGTGTGGAACGAGTCAGTGGTGTGTAGCAGAGTGGAATATATCCAACTTACTCTCGAATAAGAGAAGGGCGAAAGCGAGTTGGTTGTAAAGAGCCATTTGGAGAGAGGGTGAAGCTGCGAGTGCGAGTGACGTGCGGGAGAGGAGCGGAGCGAGTTCAAGTGGTGTAGCCAGGTGGTAGAGAGAGAGCAGAGTCAGTCAATGATGTAGCTTTATAGGTCTGCAGGGAATCAGCGCACCTAGTCGAACGAGTAGCAACTGAGTGGTCGAAGTGAGAGAGTGAGAGAGTCCAAGTTGGCTCAAGAGGAGCGCGGAGCGTCATGCATTCATGAGCGACGACGCGCGACGAGGAGGGGTGTGCGCACAGCACTCGTTGCTCTCTTCCTTGTGGCTGTAGCTCAATGCTATCAAGATGACGGATGCAGTGGGAGCTCTCTCCGCTCTTCGACTCCCTTTGCGCACTTCCACTCCCAGTCTGCGCCAACCGATCCCCCTCTTCTCACACTCACACTCACACTCACACTCACACTCACACTCCCCCACCACCACCACCACCACCACTACTACTTCACCAACTCCAACTCATCCCAACAGCATTGCCAGTCTCTCTCTCAACTTTCATCAACTACAACAACTAGTACAACTTGAACTACACCTTCCCTCAACCGCAAGTCGCTTCCTCCTTCGCGCGTCTGGAGCAAAGAGCTAACGCGTTGCAAGAGAGCAGGGACCTCTCTTTCACGATGAACCTACTCTTATAGGAACAATACAGGGCACTTCTTCTTCCACCGCAACTACTCCCATCCAGATCTACCTACTTTCAGACGGAGCCATCATCGCCGAACAGGGGCAGTCGGAGTCGGCCGAGTTGGTCGAGTTGGAGGAGATTGAGAGGATAGGTGAGCTTCTCTGAGCAGGGGGGAGGTATTGAAGCTGATCTATCAAAACTACAGATGACGCCCTTCTCATCAAATCTAATACAAGGCTCACAATCAACGCCGAGGATCTCAACGCCGAGCCCCTCCTTCGCTGGACTGCTCTCCTCCCTTCTACCACTCCTCGAGCCCCCCCCTCTCCACCGAAATGGACCCCCCGATTCTTCGCTTTCCACTTGCGAAGTCTGCACGACCTACAAGTTTACCATGACGAGGAGGAAACATCATTGTAGGAGGTGCGGGCGAGGGGTGTGCTCCAATTGTTCCAGGTTTGAAGAGGGGGCAGTCAGGGTTTGTGTAGATTGTTATCGGGTGTTGATCCTCGTTTAGCGAAGCAGTAGCAGAGGAGGAGAGCGAAGCAGCCTGCGAAGGGCGACGAGGAGTACAACGCCGAGATTCTGATGCGCTGTATCAGTTCGGGCGCAGAAGCAGCGGGTAGAGTAGCTCGAAGCTGAAGTGTACGACTCTGCACCTTGTCACGAAGCCCCTCTACCAACAGCTCAAGTCAGCTCCCGCGCCCTCTTCCTCCTACCTTTCACCTCGTCTTCTCTTCGCCCTCGTCTCCACCACTGGTTCTGCAGTACATCACGCCAGCTCTGCTCCCCGCTACATCCCTCCCTCCCTCCCAATGCCCACTCCTCGTGCCCCCTCCTCCTCCTCCACTCCCTACTCTCAACCAACAGACACGGGAGTCGGCCGTCACTGGGCCACTCAGCTCCTCTACGCCGTCGATTTCCTCAAACGGCATGCTCACCCCATCCGGTTGGAAGACTTGGCCATCCATTCCAACGTTGAAGCGTTATTGAGCAACGCGGAACTGTTGGACAGTTTGAGGAATCATGAGAGGGTACAGGAGGATGAAAAGACGGGGTTGTTTAGCTATAAAGTGTGTCCTTCTTGCTGTTAGGCTAGACTGACTCCGCGCTCGGCTAACGCTCACCACCCAAAAGCCCGACTACATCCTCCGTTCCAAATCCGACCTCTACTCTCTCGTCCGTCGTTACGCTCCTCGAGGGGGTCTCACAGTCAAGACTCTGAGGGAGAGTTGGCCGCAAGTGGGACCCGCGATTGAGGAATTGGAGAAGGAGGGCAAGATCTTTGTGACGAGGACGGGGGGTACGGGGGAGAGGGAAGGGCAGATGAAGGCCATCTTCTTGGATGAGGTGGGTGCGGGTTGTGAAGTTGATAAAGGTGGGCCTTTTGTTTTGTCTCACTTGGGTAGAGAAGAGGAGGGGAGCGCCGAACCGAGCTCGAGCTGAACCTTTCCCTTTTACTTCGGCGCTGGGTTTAGAGTTCCGAGACCTATGGCATTCCCTTAAAACGCCTATAGCAGACGAATTAGCAGCAGAGCTCAAGACGGGTACGTCCCTCTTTCTCCCTGCCTTCCTCCCTTCCATCACCGCTGACCCTCCCTCTCTCGCGCGCTCTGTCACAGCCGGTCTCAACGCCGCTTCCTCGGTCCCCACTCCCATCACGGTCAACAAGAAGAAGAAGGGTCGCAAAGGACCAGGCGCCAACAATCGTCGACTCAAGATCACCAATACTCATTTGAAGGGACAGGTCGATTTGACAAAGGATTATACGCCGGCGGGCAGGTAGTGGTGGAGTTCTCGGAAAGGAGCTATGTTCGATGATGATGATGATGATGATGATGATGATGTGCCCCTGTAGCTTTTTTTTTTTGTACCCGCCTTTCGTTACTTGCAACTCCCCCTCGCTTTTTCGTTCTCTCGATTCTCTCGGCGCTCGTCTTTCGTCTCTCGCACGAGAGAAGGACAAGCGAAGGATAGTCGAGAGTTTCAGAGAACAGAACAGACAGGCGTGGATACTAGGATACTAGATAACGAGCGAGGTGAAGGTGAGGAGTGAGGGAAAGCTAGGTGAGGTGAGCGACAAGCAAGCGAGGGGATCGAGAGGGTCAGGC